>JASDQU010240594.1:23106-44394 GCA_032191745.1 Picea mariana | reverse complement strand
TTCTGATCATTGTGTTTATTTTAAAAAGCTAGAAAATGGAAGATTTATTATCTTGCTATTGTATGTAGATGACATTCTTGTTGCAAGGTCTAATATGCAGGATATAAATGTGCTCAAGAATAAATTAGCTAATTCATTTGCAATGAAGGATTTGGGTGATGCAAAGAAAATCCTTGGTATGAGAATAACAAGAGACAGGAAAAATCACAAACTGACATTGTCTCAGGGTGAGTACATAGAGAAGGTGTTGGAGAGGTTTAGAATGCAGAATGAAAAACCAGTTAGTACACCTTTGGCCATCCATTTCAAATTAACTAAGGAAATGTGTTCCAAGACACAGGAGGAGATAGAATACATGTCCAAGGTCCCATATTCATCAATAATTGGTAGCTTGATGTATGCAGTGGTTTGCACAAGACCAGATATTGCACATGCAGTGGGAGTTGTGAGCAGATATATGAACAATCCAGGTAAAGAACATTGGGAGGTAGTAAAGTGGATTCTCATATACTTGAGAGGTACTTCTAATCATGCATTATGTTTTGGAGGTTCAGAAACTTTTCTACAAGGATATGTTGATTCAGATATGGCAGGTGATAAAGATAGCAGGAGGAGTACCACAGGGTATGTGTTTACTATAGGTGGAACAACAATAAGTTGGATTTCAAAACTGCAAAAGGTTGTTGCACTTTCAACAACAGAGGTAGAGTATGTTGTTTCTACAGAGGCTAGTAAAGAGATGATTTAGTTACAGAGGTTTATGGAGGAATTGGGAAAGAAGCAAGAGAATAACAGGTTGTACTATGACAGTGAGAGTGCAATTCATCTTGCAAAGAACTCAGCCTTCCATTCGAAGACTAAGCATATATAGTTGAGGAACCACTTCATATAATCCACCTTGGAAGATGGACATTTGAAGTTTGAAAATATACACACTAGCTAGAATCCTATAGACATGTTAACAAAGGGAGTAACCAGGGAGAAACTGAGTTCCTGCTCAGTTTCAGTTGGTCTTCAAGAATGAAGATGAAGATGTGGAATTTTCCAGGTCCAAGAAGGTTTAGAGTCCAGCATATACAGCAGTGATGGATTTGTTGAGGTCAGTCTCCAAGTGGGAGATTGTTGGTTGTGGAGCCTAATTATCTTTCTGATTCAAAGGTCTTTTACTTTCAGCCGTGTTTATACCCCATGAAGTATTTACACCCCAGAAGTATGTACACTCTTCCATGTAGGGGAGTGAAAAGGGGGGGTACCCCGTCTGCGAGGTCCGAGGGGGCTATCCCCATGACTGGAGGGTTTGGGGGTAAGTGGGCCCCTAGTGGGGGTTTGAGGGCGAAGCCCCCGAAAAAAAAAATTTCCTTGTAAATGTATATTGTAATTTCATTGTAAATATTGACCATTCATTATAAGGTCACAGATCTAACGATAGAGATTATGTTAGGGTTTTTTCCCTAGAAGGAAACCCTCTTTTATGAGGGAAATGTATTATGGCTATTGTATATGGCGAATATTGTATTATGAGATAGGAGACTGTGAGAGAAAGAAGAGGAAGTTACAGTGGGTTTTTTGTAGGTTGTATCCCTTCATATGTTGGATAATAATAAAGGAAGGACCTAACAATTTCTCTGTTGGAAGTAGCCCACACTGGGTGAACCACGTAAATCTGTGTCTCTATTGTATTGTGTATCTTCTGTGTTTTGTTTCAACATTTGTTTTATTTTATTGCTCCACGGTCTTATTTTTCTAACAAAAAGGTCTAACGATAACACCTTGTTAGAGGCCTCTGAGGAGGCAGGTCAGATTGAGAAATATCTATTGAGCTTAAAAGACAATCTTAATAGTGAAGATGAAACAACCTAGTCCTCTAAGAAGAAAATAGAAATTCTCACTAGGCCTCCTCAAACTAAAAATCAACAAGAAACTTTAGACTTAGAAAGATTGCAGGAATATTTCTAGAAACTTTCCAATCAAGTCGTCGACTTGAAAAGATCAGCCGAGGAGGCATCCACAAGCAAAGGAAGTTTCAAAAATCCTTTCAGAAATCCTTTTCCTCCTAACCGACCAAACCCAACCACAAAAGGTCTAAATTTCAAAAGTTTACAGTATGCTTTGCAAACCATCTTAGAAGAACATGATATTTCTATTTCTGTTCCCTCTGAAAATTCTGATGATGTAGTTGAGGAAGAGGTACCAGAAGAGGAGGATTCATCTCCCCCTTTTTTCGGTCACTTATCAAACAATATCTTCCAAGCGAATTTCGAAACTGTCAACCCCTACAACACAAGAAGCAAAATGCAAAACAACCCCCCTTGTTGGCACATGGCTAGACCTGGGGTTCACTCCAAGAATGCACCAACAAGCCTTAGCTACTGGCCCTTTCGGAAACACCTACGAAGTAGGTGCAGTCTCACCCAAAGCAGCTATGAAGGGGTTTCAGGACAGAGGTGTTTACAACCAAGGGGAATATCAAGTGGATCAAATCACAGGAACAAATCAACATTCATACATAACTTATCAGTTTGATCTACTCCATGCATCTATCAGATCTACCTTAGTAATGAAATAATGATATATGAAGACAAATACAAATTACCAATCACACACAACACAAAATATATGTGGTTCACCCTCTCTCTAGGGCTACGTCCACAAAACTATGTTATATTATATTGATGTAAAGCATACAGTTCTTGTCTGTGCACTTAGCTAGCATATCTCCTCTCTTCTCCTCTCTTTCTCTCACCTCCCTATGCACCCAGCTAGAGGTTTTATCTTCACACCCAGTTGAATATCTTACAATCCCGGAGGCTCTTTCACTCAACACCTCTCTCTTTCTCACAATACTCTTCTCTCAGTCAACTCAGTATCAAAAATAACAATAACAACACATCAACCCAAAAGTACCTAACCAACCTAGGCCCTTTATACCTCTACTTATACATTACAATCATTCACCGACATCCTTAGGCCGAAACCTAAGTGTCCAAAACCCTAGATACCTAAACCCTAGGTCAACTAGACCTGCTTTTTCCAAGCTTTGCCAGCATGTCTTTCCTTTCCTCTCGTGCGGTGCTCCAAAGAATCCAATGGTGGATTTTTCCCACTTGCTAAGTTGTCTTCAATCCTTATTCCTTGCTTATCTTTCGTTCTCGGTCTCCTTTCTTCCAACGACTTGCTTTTCTAGGCTTCACTCCATATTTTCTGCTTGTCTGCTTACTTTACCCCAGTAACAGTTATTGTGCCTTCCGCGAAGTGCGTATTTCACCTTTTCTTTCTTGATATTCGCTCTATTCCATAACCAAGGTCCAACAAGCCCCCAACACTCACCTGTGACTCGTCCCGAGGCACTTCAGATCTGATCCTTCTATTTTACTTCGACTTTGGATTGCACAAGGAAGCCTTTGCTTTCTTCTCTATGCCTCCTTCCCATCCTTGTGAAGACTGTCTTTTCTGTGTCTGGTACCCAACTTCAACTGCACCTGGTACCTAGACCCTTGACCTTATGGATTTTAATGAGAGCTGTGAGGCAGCTGGTTGTCATAGTACAACTTCAGTTGACTCCCATTTACTAATCCTTTCTTCCATTCTCCCTTCAATGTTTTCAGTTGTGAAACTCCTAGTTCAGTAACATAAGAAATCTCATATGGTCTGAGCCAATGCATTTTGAACTTCCCAGGATGTTTCAGTAACTTACTGTTATAAACCAGTACTAAGTCACCTTGCTTGAGTGCCTTCTTTTTGATGTGCCTGTCATGATAGGCCTTCTCTCTTTCCTTCTGAACCTGCTATTAGAATCCTGCAATACATCTGTCTTCTTCCAATTCAACCAATTGTGAAAGCCTCTCTTGAACTGCTCCAGTACATCCATGTGTGTAAAAGCAACAATTCTCAGGCTTGGTACTAAATAATCCATTGGAACAACAGCTTCAAGACCATAAACCAATTTGAAAGGGGTTTGCAATGTTAATTTCTTGCAAGTGGTTCTATAGGCCCATAGTATTGCAGGTACTTTTAAATCCCAATCATCTCTATTTACACTGCATATCTTCATTAATGTTGTCTCCAAAATCTTGTTGAATGCTTTGACTCTTCCATTTTCTTGTGGATGGTACGGTGTACTCTTCTGATGGTGGACTGCAAATTATTCAATCAGGGTTTCGACTGTTTTATTGATGAAATGTGTGCCTTTATCACTCATGAGGATCTTTGGACATCCAAAACTAGTTATTATGTCATCGAATATAAAATGTGCAGTTGTATTTTCACTATAGTCCTTAACTGCTCTGGCTTCAGCCCATCTAGTCAGGTATTCTGTCATAGTAATGATATACCTCGCTCCTGTGCACTTCCCTGGTGGGTTTATAGGTCCCACAAAGTCAATGGCCCACTTTTCAAATGATTGTAGGGTCATCTATGGTGCTAATGGTATTTCATCCCTTCTGGATGGTTTCCTAACTCTTTGGCATACATCGTAGGCTCTAGCATAATCTTTAGCATCCCTGTATAAGGTAGGCCACCAAAGGCCATCTCACAGAACCTTCTACGCATTTGCTTTCCCTACGTAATGTCCTCCTGCGATGCCTTCATGAGCTTCTGTGAGGATCAGTGGGCGCTCTGTCTCCACAATGCACCTCCTTAATATCTCATCAGGTCCCATTTTGTATAGCTGACCGACTATAATTGAAAAATCTACAGCGTGCACCACTAAATGTTTCTTCTAGGGAATTGTATACGCACTAGGTTTCATTCCTGTTGACAGGAACTAGACTATATCTACAAATTGGTCATCAATATTCCTAATGGTGAGTAGTTTTTCATCCAACAATGTATCCTCCAAACTGGTGGGTTCTTCGCCATGTTCCAACCTTGATAAGTGGTTGGGGCCCTTGTTCATTCCTCTTGGATTAACTATGATTTCAAAATCATATTCTTGAAACAACAGAAGCCATCTGCATATTCTCCCCCCCAACACTGGCTTATTGACTAGGCACTTCAGCGCAGAGTGATCTGTGAACATTTTAAAGTGTCCTCCCAACAAGTAGTGGTGGAATTTTTGCAGTGCATACACCATGGCTTGTCCTTCTCTTTCGGTGGTAGTGTAATTAATTTTAGTTGTAGATAGCTTCCTACTAGAAAAATCTAATGGATGGTTGATATCCCCCTCTCCAGGTTGTGCMAGCACTTCTCCCAATGCAATAGAATATGCATTGGCATGCACATGAAACTCTTTGCTCCAATCTGGAAAAACCAGAATGGGCATAGTAATCATCTTCTTCTTAAGTGTGTCAAAGCTCTGTTGGCATTCRTCTGTCCAATCAAAGTGACAATCTTTCTTCAACAAATTATCCATCCGTGCTCTAATTTGGGCATATCCTTTAATGAATTTCCTGTAATAGCCAGTATGTCCCAGCGCAGTGCGCAATTGTTTAACTAAAGTAGGAGGTGGCAAATGAACTATAATTGCAATTTTAKATGGGTTGACCAGCAGTCCCTTCTTGCATACGATATGACCTAATAGCACTCCAAAGGGTGASAAGAAGCTGCACTTCTTCAGATTTAAATAAATTTGACACTGCCTGCATTTATCCAACATTAGCCTTAGACATTCAATATGGTTTTTCAACAAACTAAACACAGTCCAGTCATCAAAATATGCTTCTAAAAATTTATGCAAGGACTCTTTGAAGACTTCTACCACCACCCTGGAAAAGATGGCTGGGGCATTCTTCAGTCCAAATGGAATCACTGTATATTGGTAGGATGCCCATTCTGTGGCAAACGTGGTCTTGTGGTGGTCGTCCTTGGCAATCTGGATCTCATGGTATCCTAAAAATCCATCTGCAAAAGAATATACCTCCTGGCCTCCCACATTATCTAATACTTCATTAGTGAATGGTGTAGGGAAAGGGTCATGCAAACAAGCATCATTCAACTTCCTGAGATCTACGAAGATCCTGATCTCACCTGTCTTTGTGTCTTGTACCACCATAGGGCTAATCCACTACAACTCTTCGACAGGTTCTATAATCCCTACTTCTAGCATTCTGTCGAGCTCAATCTTCACTTTTTCCTTATATTTCAGGTTCAATCTATAGGGTCTTTGCTTGACTGGCTTCGCAACTGGTTTCAAAGGTACCCTCATCTCTCCCATAGGAACTTTGATACCTTTCATATCAGTGAACTTGGTCGGAAACAAGTCCTAATATTCGTGCAACAACTTTGTAACCTTGTCAATGGTAGCAACATCCCAATAATCTCCGACATTGGCAAGATTTGGTGTTTCCTCCGTCCCAATATTGACTTTTTTAATCTTGATTGGCTAACCAATAAATGGTAGCTCCACTCTTGGTCCTTCCACATCTCTTTGGCCTTCTGTTTCAGTGATGTTTACCTTCCTAGGATCATCATCGTCAACATTGATGTTGTAGCAATTTTGCAATTTTTGGAGAGGCGCAGTCCATTTGTCCTCTTCATGTTCCATAGAGAGGCTAGATGCCTCCTCGAATACCTTCTTTCTCACAATATGTAATTCTTGGTCTACTGAAGGATATTCACTTCCAAATAAAAAGTTGGTTAAAAAATTCTAACTCATACCTTCCCAGTCTCCATTGATGAGGCGCAGCTCCGCTTGAAGGTACCAGTTGATAGGGGTCGTATCCAGCGTGTTAATGAATCTGTGCACCCATTGTTCTCGAGGGATGTTGCTCCGGGCCTCTTTGCAGCTTCGCACATGGTCCTTTGGGAAACTTCGACCGGTATACCTTCGCAACTAACTGCTTGTGCCAAGAACCACACTGTCATCAAGGTTTGACATTATGCCCAATCTGTAATATTACTTTTGTGTGTCCCGCACCATCTTCCTAGTGTGGCTTTCAGGGCCTCATCCATTGCCAACAACCTCTGTTGTGTTGTTATATTTTCTTCAAAATCTGATAGGAAGGCTTCTAGAGGGTTGAGACCATCAAAGGTGGGTAAGTTACTTATTGTTGTGTTGATCCAGTGAACTTCTTTGATTAATCTAGCACATCTTTTGGTGGATACTTCATGCATCTGGTTCTACCAGTTTTCCAGTGCTTCTTCTAAATCTGATGAACATGCATTGTCACTTTTCTAGCTTAGATTCCCATCGGTTGTAGGGTTGATGTAATGTTGTTGTCTGGCTGTCAGTTTGTATATGTTTTCTAGTGCATATGCGTAGTCTTCTTCTCTGATGGGATCTGTGTATCGTTGATCTTCATCTGGATCTAAAGGTGTGATTTCCCTAAGGCCATCCTTTTCAAAAGTCATGTGTATCTTCTTTAAGTCAACAAAAATAGAGTTATCAAAGGCTCAATTAATTCCTAACAAAGCAGGGTAAGGAAAACTATTGTCAACTATTTCAATAACTCAAAATCTACAAACGTTCTTACTCCATCGATGTCCATAGGGACATGCTCCAATCATCCAAATAGGCTGACATCTTGCTGATTAGCCATCCTAATCCTGATAGGGGAATAGATCAACTTTGGTTTTCCCATCTGTGCCCAAGTTTTCTTTGTCATGACATTGACCTCCGACCCTAAGTCGATGACTACATATTCTATCTCATACTCACCTATTTGAGCATTCAAATGTAATTCCTTATTTGTCCTTCTCTTCTTACCAATTTGGTGTACTTCCCTATTCAGTAAGGGGTCTATCTTTCCTAGTTCATATTTTATGATTAAGTTTTGTAGCTCTTGCACAACGTTCTCATTCTGAATTAACTTAATACAAGTGTATACAAAGTCCACGAGCTTGCTTACCTCTTTTCCTTCTCTTGGAAAAGAAGACTGATCAAATCTATGAGGCATTCCATACTCTCTTATTTCTGGTAGTGTTTTTGATGAGGAACCTTGATCTGCTTTGAATTCTTTCCTTGCTTCCCCAAAGGTTTGTCTTTATTTCTTTGCATTAAAGGCTTGGGTCTTCTATGTGGCCTTCCTAATACCTAAGTCTTCTGCAAGTTTTCCTTGAGTCATTTTATCCTCTCCTATAGCAACACCTCTTCTAGTTATGACAACGACTCTAGGGTCTCCTCCACGAGGTTCATCATATATCAGTTGCACTTTTGGGTTCTGTAGAGGTTCTCATTTTTCCTGAAGCTTAGAAAGAAACACGTGACATTATTCTATAACATGGTTAAATGAGCTGCAGTAGCTGCAAGTGGTACAAGGGTTCTGACAATCCCTTGCAAGGTGTCTTGGTTGTGCGTAGTTGTAACAGATGATTTTTCCTTGGCCTTGACTCATTCCTCCTCCTCGTACCCTTCCTCTGAATCCACCGTGAGGATTGAAGTTTCCTCTCCCAAGAGAGTTGTACTACGTAGCATTTCCCTCTTGCTGTACTTCGCCTTGGATCTTATATATGCCTCTTGACCTTTCTTGCATGAGATCATAAGCCCTACAATCTCTATCATCATGTCCTACAGACTTACAGAATGTACAATATAAATTTGTAGGTGTTTGGACATACTTCTTCATGTAATAGCACTCACCTATGTGGTGCCTATTTCTGCATACTTCGCACTAGGGCAGGTTGACTTGCTTCAAGGGGCTCGGTGCTCCTCAAGCCAAATATTCATGGAATAAAGGACATTGTTCCTTATCATGGCCTTCTGATATGCATCTTACAAACTAGATATCATCTCGTTTGTCCTTCCCCTTGTTCTTCTTCATATCCTTGACCTGCAGAGACAAAATAGTCAGCTAGCTCAAGATCTGGCTCATACCTGCACTAGATTCTCCCATAGGGGTCGATTCAAGCTTCATAGCGATCTCCAATGCTTATGACTATGAAGCAATCTTCTGCTGCATCAGGGGAACTGTGATGTGTGGTAAAAGGGAAGCAATTAACCACTCTTTGTTTTGTTCATCTGGGATCTGAAAATTTAATCGACCTGTCAAGGTTTTGAATCTATGATCGAATTCCCACACAGGTTTGGCCACCTTCTGCTTGATCTCCTTCAGCTCTATGATACATTGTGACTCTGACTTGGGTTTCTTGAAATCTGCAATCAACGCATTCTTGATCTGATTCAATGGCTTATGTTGTGCAAGTCCTTGAACAAGTTTCATGTACCATCTCAGTGCGTGATCCCTTAGGGTAGTGTTGAACTAGGTCCTTTTAACACCTTCGTCGATGACATTTTTAATATTCCATACGGCTTTGCACAAAAACCAATGTTGATCAGGATCTTCAGATCCATCTCCCCTAAATATAGGAAGTCTCATCTCATCTTCCATAGATCTTCCTAGGGTTCCTGACTGAATATGTGGTGGGCTACTATGGTCAGTGCTCTGGACGCTCTGGTGACTGGAATTACTCTGGTTACTTAATGATGAATCAATAGGAAGGATAATAGTACTTACTTCAATGGTCTACACAGTTTCTGAGCCTTCAGGTCCTCTTCAGTGAATCTCTTCAGCTTGTCCTTCCTCTGTCCAGGTGGGTTCTAAATGTTCTTCATCTGTCAAATCTGCTTCTTCTCCACTGTAGAAACCCTCTTCCCTGTAGTTCTGCTTAAACAAGTTCATAAGATGGACTTCTCTGAAAATTTTCCCACTGCGCGTATGTCCATATTTTGTGTATCTATCACTGTCCGAGTTCTTGAACATTAGCCTCTTTAGATCTAACCAATCTACTATATCTTTAAGACATTCTTTTCATGCAACAACATCTTGATTCTCAATTTTAGAAAGTGCAAAAATTTTCCTCTGGGTCCTTTGAAAAAGTATCTCTCGGCTTGGCTATATGATTCTATTATATCAACAACAAACTCTTTGATGTACCCTTCAATGGTACTATCGAAACAATGATCTACTGCTCATGATATGGTAGTATTAGCTTCCTTGATCTTCTTGATCAACTCCGACGTCCAAACCACAGGAATTCTAGATCAGATATTGAACTGGGTATCAGCTAATATAGCTAGCCACTCATATAGCTCCTGATGGATTCCTCCAAAGAATATCTCATGTATATCCATAAAAATGTACTTCTCCAACCAATCCTATGAACTAATATTAGGGTTCTTTTTCTGGGCTTCAACGAAGTCCTTTTCTTGATCTTCTATCCACTTTTGAGTTTCTGTCTTCGATGGAAACCACCTTGACATTCCCTTAAGAAGATTCCTGTGCCAGCAATGGAACCATTTGTTGGCACAGGGGTAGACCCAGGGCTCACTCCAAGAGTGCACCAACAATCCCTAGCTACTGGCCCTTTCGGCAACACCTGCGAAGTAGGTGCAGTCTCCCCCGAAGCAGTTATGAGGGGGTTGCAGGATAGAGGTGTTTGCAACCAAGGGGAATATCAAGTGGATCAAATTACAGGAACAACTCAACATTCATACATCACTTATCAACTTGATCTACTCCATGCATCTATCATATCTACCTTAGTAATACAATAACGATATATGAAGACAAATACAAATTACCAATCACACACAACACAAAATATACGTGCTTCACCCTCTCTCTAGGGCTACATCCAAAGAACTATGTTAGATTATATTGATGTAAAGCATACAGTTCTTGTTTTCACACTTAGCTAGAAGATATCCTCTCTTCTCCTCTCTTTCTCTCATCTCCCTGCGCACCCAGTTGCAGGGTTGATCTTCACACCCAGCTGAAGATATTACAATCCCGAAGGCTCTTTCACTCAACACCTCTCTCTTTCTCACAATACTCTTCTCTCGGTCAACTCAGTATCAACAATAACAATAAAACCACATCAACCCAAAATTACCTAACCAACCTAGCCCCTTTAGACCTCTATTTATGCATTATAATCATTCATTGACATCTTTAGGCTGAAACCTAAGTGTCCAAAACCCTAGATACCAAAACCCTAGGTCAACTTGACCTGCTTTTTCTGGGCTTCACCAGCCTGTCTTTTCTTTCCTCTCGCATGGTGCTCCAAAGAATCCAATGGTGGATTTTTCCCACTTGTTGAGTTGTCTTGGATCCTTCTTCCTTGCTTATCTTTTGTTCCCGATCTCCTTTCGTCCAATGACTTGCTTTTACATGCTTCGCTCCATAATTTCTGCTCATCTACTTACTTCACCCCAGTAACAGTTATTGTGCCTTCCGCAAAGTGTGCATTTCACCTTTTCTTTTTTGATCTTTACTCTCTTGCATAACCAAGGGCCAACACCCCTTCTGAAGTAAGTAAAAATGTGTTTCCGAAATAGTTTTGTATCATGTTGTCATTGATGCCAATGGTTTGATTGATTGATGTTATTTATTGATGTCAAGTGATTGATTGATGTCAAAGGATTGATTGATTGATGATTTATGTAATGTAATATGTATTATCCTTGATGAGAGAGCATAGATGAAGATGGATCAATGAGTTGTCATTGATATGATGAATATGGATCAATGAGTTTTCATTGATACATGATGAAGATGGATATATGTGGTTTCATTAGTATATGGTGCATTGTTGGAAAAATGTATAGATGACTCATTATTGTCTTATCATGATTGATAAAGTGCACAAATGGATGAACTCCAAAGTGGTCTCCTTATGATCAAAACCCTCACGGGAAGACACTTTGCTGATTGAGTTATCCTAGAAGAATGGTTAGAGGAACCATGCTTGTATGTGGAATAATGAGATGAAGGTCAAGGAAATTGTTGATGAAACTATCCTAGATGGATAAGTCTTGTCATGCCATTTCCGCTGGTATGTGGAATGTCACATAACTCCTCATGGTTTGAGAGTTATGGCCTTACGAAGATGAAGGACCCCCACATGAAGGCTTGAAGCCCCCAAGGTCAAAGAAGTCAAAGTGACCTAAAAGAAAAAATCATTATTTAAATAATAAAGTAAAGTGACAAAGTCAAGGTGGATTATTTAAATAATAAAGAGAAGTGACAAAATCAGGAAGGAATATTTAAATCATAAAATATTGGAGAACTTTCTATTTATGGAAAGTGGTTAACCCTAAAATAAGGAAAATAGGTTAAGTGACATAGAAATGGGCTAAGTGACCTAAAAATGGGTTAAGTGACCTAGAGGATGAAACTATAAATAAGATAACAATGGTCTCTTGTAGATCATCATTTTTGTGGATTAATGGAGAGCTTCTTGTGAGAATATCTTTTGGAGTATTGATGGAGAGATTCTTGAGCATTTTTGGTGTGGAACACTTAAGAATATTGAATATCTATAGGTGAATGAGGTAAGCAAAGGATATATAAGCCGAATTTCAGAGGGAAGGTGAAGAAGAGAGGGTCGGAATTCAAGGGAGGATAAATTATTTTCATGATGCTTTCTAAGGTATGTTATTTATAGGTCATCTCACCATTTTCACAATAACTTTTTTTTATATAATGATTCAAACCATGACATTGATATTCCATTGAGGAAACATAGCCAAGTATATGTGGTAAAAAATTCAGCTTGTGGGCCGTTGTATTTTTGGAGATACACTCCGTGAAAAATAGGGTTTGTGGCTAGTCTTGAAACTAGTCTAAATGAGGTGTTTTGGGTAAAAATGTCATAACTTCTTCATAACAGATCCAAATTCAGTGAGAAAAATTGTGTTGGTTATATTATAGTCTGTAGTATTCCTTGTAATAGTTTCACATCGATTCAAAAAATATTCCATGTGGGTCACGCTCTACAAGGTTGCTCTCTAGAATAAGCCAGAATTCAACAAGGTATGCCATTTTTTCTATAACTCCTTTTCTGGGAGGTTCCAAGTAGTGAAACCTGAAGGAATTTCATAAAAAATAATGAATAACATTGTGTATCAGTTTCAGATCTTTATTCATTATAGTTACAAAGTTATGATTATTTCAATTTAGGGTTGTTGACTAATCCAAAACTAGTCATGGTTGAGACAAACAGTTGATGAGTTGGAACATACATGAGGTGTACAGTTGTGATGTTGGTACATATTGATGAGTCATTGTTGATGAGTAGTTGACACATGATTTTTATATACTTGGTACATGGTTGGATGCACTTGTTTATGGTACAGGTTGATTACAAGTTGTTTGACATAGGTTGGTGCATGGTTGATGAACTTGTTTATGGTACATATTGATATCTGTTGAGGATTTTTGCCTCATCTCAGTTGGTTATGAGGGTGTAAGCTAAGTCTTGCATTATAGAGTTGGTTCTCTTGTAGAGTTTTACTTTATTCATTTGTTGCTAAAAAACCCCAAGGATTGTAGTCTGTAATAAAAAGAAAATTGTACATACATCTTGTGTTCTTTGTGTACCTTATGGTGATGACTTGTTGATGATATATTGCTGATATATGTTGCTGATATGTGTTGACATTTAACTGGTTATAAATGACAGTAATGAGTAATGAGTTACTCGTGATTGTTAACTAAGGTGTTTTGGGAAAAAGAGCCCTACATTGTTCACCCCCCCCCCAATTAGTGTAGTCGGTGTGTCCAAAAAATAGTCAAAGAAAACTGAAATTAAACAAATCTTAGCAACCCCAATTTTAGAATACGATTTAATTGAAGATCTGAAAAAATTGAGGGGTAATATTTTTGTTTTTGAATTGCTGAAATTTCCCCTTATTTTGCAGAAAATGCTTCAAAGCATCGTTGAAAATAGTAAAAAGAATGATCCTAGCAGCAATAAATCAATATAAATTGATTCAAATGTAGATAAAAATGTCCCAACTAAAAATATATCTGAACCTCCAGAAAAAAGGGTCTTAGCAAAAAAAACTATAGCAAATGTAGATAGAACTGTTTTAGGGACAACAACAAAAAATCAACAAAATTGTGTTGTTAACACTCGGAAAAATGTCCCACCTTTTTTGTTAACCTTTGAAATTTTTAATAGGAATGTACATAATTGTATGGTCGATTTTGGTGCATCATCAAACGTGATGCCTCTGTCTGTATGCCAAAAAATTAATGCAGAAGTTAAACCTTCTGATCTCAAAATCATTCAGCTAGATCGAACAAACGTTAAAGTAATTGGTGAGCTTAAGAATGTGTTGATTAGACTATCATCCAATCCTAAATTTAATCAAATAATTGATATTATCATTGTTGATATCCCTAAAGTTTATGGCCTATTTTTAAGAAGAGATTGGTCAGAACAGTTGCACAAATACTTTTCCACAGATTGGTCTCATTTGTGGTTGCCTGAAAATGGGCAGCCCAACAAAATCAGGATAAACAGAGAACGTTATATTAAGCATACTGTAACAGATCTGAATGATACAAATGAGCCTTTCATTACATCTGCAAAATCATTTGAAACATAGGGAATGAATACCTTTTTTGGTAATTTCATGACCGAAATTTCTTCCATCACTAATCATGGGTAGCAATCTGAAGTTCTAACCTATACTCGGACACCAACTTTTCCAAGTATGCCAAGTACTGCTGATGATGCACAGGTCTGGTCCTTATACTTTGATGGAGCAGATGCTCATTGTGTACTCATCGATCCTACAGGTAATAAGAGTTTTATTGCTTGTCGGTTAGAGTTTGAATGTACTAACAACATGAATGAATACGAATCACTTCTATAAGGACTTAGGAAAGCATTGTATGTGGACGTGAAAAATTTGATAGTATTCGGTGATTTGAAAATCATGGTTAAGAAGGTAAGAAACGCCATACATTGTCTATCACCACATCTCAAAAGCTACCAAACTGAGGTATGGAGTTTGATGCATAAATTTTCAGAATTTAAAATAAATTCCATTCCTAGATTGAGTAATTCAGAAGATGATTTATTGAGAAATATTGCTTTTAAACTATTTCCCAATGAAGGTATTTCCCCTAATTCTTTTTCAATCAAATTGTTGTTCAGGTCGTCGATCCAGGATAACATCACAAATTGGAGAGTATTCGATGATGACCAACAGATCATCAATTTTCTACACATGGAAGATACCTTCCAAGGTGAAGTCATTGATGAAGGAACTCATGACGAGAACCTCCAAAACTTCACGGTAATATCTGATCCCCAATCTCCTGAATCGACATCCGAGCTGGAAAAATCTATCCCCAGATCTGTTGTAAGACTAGAGAAATTTTATGACTTTCATGATAAATTTAGATAAATTTAGAGGGACAGTAAATTGTAAAACTAACAATTCCTCTTTGATCTATGAAATGGTTAATTTAAGAACACGAGATAATCCTCAAAATATTAATCTGGGAAAGGGATGTTTCAAGCAAGAAAGATCCACTTTTATAAATTTATTTAAAGAATTTAAAGACATTTTTGCTTGGATGTATGATGACCTAAAAAAATTGACCCCAATATCATACAACATGTAATCCCTATGAAACCCCAGATTCATCCTTTTCAACATAAATTGAGGAAGATGCATCCTAAATTGGAGCCCACTGTTAAAAAGGAACTAAACAAATTACTAACTGCAAAGATAATTTTCCGAGTTAGGCACACACAATGGGTATCTAATTTAGTCCATGTAAGAAAGAAAAGTGGTGAAATTCGACTCTGTGTCGATTTTTGGAACTTAAACCGAGTGTTTGATAAAGACAACTACCCTGTTCCTCCAATGGAACAAATTCTATAGCCAGTGTCTGGTTCCAAAAGACTATCTCTACTAGATGGTTTTTTGGGATACAAGCAGGTCCTTATGTCTCATTCGGACCAACTTAAAACCACCTTTCACACCCCATGGGGAACTTACGCCTCCAGGAAAATGACTTTTGGATTGATAAATGTTGACGCCACTTTTCAGAGAGCAATGGATATTTCTTTCCATGGCCTCATTAACCAGTCAGTTGTGGTCTATCTTGACAATGTCACCGTCTTCTCTAAAAAAAAGAAAGATCACCTATCTCACCTTAGGGTTGTCTTAAAACGATGTCGCAAGTTCGACATATCTCTTAACCCTAAGAAATCGGTCCTTGTAGTAGAGAAAGGAAAACTTCTTGGGTTTATAGTGTCCAAGGATGGAATGATTATTGACCCTGAAAGAAGCCAATCTATTGCTAAAATCCCCCCTCCTTCTTCCAAAAAATTCATGCAGTCCTTTTTGGGAAAGATTAATTTCGTCAAAAGGTTTGTCCCAAGATTCTAAAAAATGGTTAGACCGTTACAAAATTTAATTAAAAAAGATGTTTTTTACCATTGGGGATCACAAGAAATTCAGGATTTTGATTCAATTAGAAAAGTGATAATAGTAGCCCCTTCCTTGATGAGTCCCAACTTTTCTCAGGATTTCACCCTTTACACTTTTGCATCTGACTGATCTTATGCTGCTGTGCTTACACAAAAAAATGATAAAATAAATGAGATACCCATTTCCCTCATGATCTTAGCTTTTAAAGGAGTAGAGTTTAACTACCCAGCAGTAGACCAATAGGCATATGCTGTTTTCAAAGTAGTGAAACACTTCCGGTCTTACCTATTGAAATACAGAACCAAGGTTATTGTTCCTTACCCTGTTGTGAGAAACCTATTAGTACAAAAAGAGTCGGGTAAGAAAAGAGAAAATTGGATGATGTAACTATAGGAATATGACCTTGAAATAACCCCTGCACAAATTGTTAGAGGTCAAGGACTATGTAAACTAGTGGCTGATTTAGTTGAAGAAGAAGAAAGTCAAATAAACACCTCAACTGTGGATCAACATAATGAAAAATAGATCAACTATGCACAAGATACTGCCAATTCTTGGTATGAGAACATTATATTCTATTTAATGCATGGATCTTCTCCCCGCAAACTTGATCCTAAAAACATAAGAGCACTTAGGCTTAAATTTGCATCTTTCCAGTTAATAAATGATGTATTATTTCGAAAGAACTTCGATGGTGTTTTTCTGCGTTGTTTATAAAAGGAACAGTCAGAAAAAGTGCTAGCTGAACTTCATGTAGGTGAAGTCGGTGGTCACTTCGGTGGAGATACATTTCCCACAAAGTGCTGAGAGCTAGATACTACTGGCCTACCTTGTTTAAAGATGCCCATACACTGTCCTGTAAATGCATAATCTGCCAAAAGGCTGCAGGACGGTGAAAAATGCAACATTCCCTCTACAACCTGTTATTGTAGATTCAACTTTTCAGCAATGGGGCCTAGACATCATAGGACCAATTAATCCCTTGTATTTGTAGCAACACAAGTATATCCTTACGTCAACAAACTATTTTACAAGGTGGTCCGAAGCTGTACCTTTAAAAATGATAAACACAAGTCAGGTAGTATATTTTTTGAACTCTCATATCATCACACGATTCGGCATTCCCGAATGTCTAGTTTTTGAAAACGCCTCTTACTTTTCGTCCCTTGATATGAATTTTTTTTCTATGGAAAAAGGAATTAAACTGAAGTATTTTGCAAGCCACTACCCTCAAGGAAATGGCCTAGTAGAATCAACAAACAAAAATTTATTCAAGACTATTAAAAGGATAGTTTTAGAAAATCACAAAACCTCGCACAATGCACTGTATAATGCACTCTGGGATGATAGGGAATTGCACTCTAGGATGATAGGGTAACACCAAAATCTTTTGTTGGTAATTCCCCTTTCTTCCTCGTTTACGGAATATAATCCATTCTCCCCCCGCATGTCTTACTTCCTTCTCTACAATTGTTGCATAAAGTTCAAGAAGAGGAGTGCCCTCCTCTAGAAAATTGAATAAATGCCTTATTAAAACTAAAGGAGGTGAGGACACAAGCAAAGTAGAAATTGTATGATCTAAAAATGAAGAAGACTTGTATTCTTGAAAATATTTGCAAGTAAAATTTATGTGTTAAAATGAAAATGGATCAACTTTGCAACACAACTTTAATAGGATTTACTCATTCAAGATGCATGTAATCAACATCATAATCAATGAATAGAAAACACATAACACAACAAATGATAAAGGAGTTCACCCCTCTCTTGGGCTACATCTCCTGGTCCAACTTCTAATGGATCATTTGTATTATTTTCTCAAAGTGATAAAAAATGTGCTTTACAATTCTCAAAATGCCAAATAGACTGCTCCAATGGCTTTAGAACGTCTAAAAACCCCTAGCTGGGCTTTTTTGGCACCTCATTTGGCCAAACAATGAAGAAGATAGGCTTCCTGGAAGCCCCCTTCAAACTTGTTGTCTCTGCATCTACAAATTGCACCCTTGTTGGTTCAACCTAGCCCACACGCAATTTAAAGCATAAAAAATTTTCACCAGGCGCAACTGCATAAATGGTGCGAATTGTAGGACGGTTATAGGTGCACCTAGCCCCTAACCACCAAGGCCAAGGTCATGTGGCGATGTGACCACACGCAAACTTCAAATGGGGTTTCGTCTCATAGGAGAATAGTAAAGCAACAAGTGCTAGGTCATTGGTTTTAACAACCGTTTAAACCACATTCAAAAACCAAAATGCATGCGTATGCCAATCGATGTAATGGGGGTCATATGGTATGGTGTATACGACCGCGGGCTGGGGCTAAGCCCCAGCCCGAACCCCCGCACCAACCACACAAAAAATTTAATTTAAATTTATTGTAACCCATATATATAACAAGGAATACAGTGGAGCATGTTGGTAGCGCATACTATGCAAAGTCTTTACATGTGGGTGGAGGTCACGGGGTCGAACCTGGTGGACTCCAATAAAATTTTAAACAAGCAACCAATAATATGGTGCCACATGGCAGCCCATGACTGGGCCACGTGGCACCGTACAACCAACCACAATCTTCCACGTGTTTCAATAACATTCATCCAACTTTGCCAACTGTGCCACTCAGCTTTTCCACGTGTCGTACAGACTGCTACGTCAACAGCTGTATGGACTGTACAGTCAGAATCCTTTTTTTTGCATGTTTATCATTTTGAACAGAATGTGATATCTCTCGCTCTCGACATCCGTTTGAGCCCAAACGAGTTGTGTTGGGTTTGTAACAATGAGGCCTACGCTCTCGTTCAATTTGAAGTGATTCCGAGCACTTTGAATTTTTGAACAAAATTTGATCCCCTGGATCACACCTCCCCATTGGAAAGATTTTGGACCTCCAAGAGACTATTTTCAGTCTATCTGAAGATGAGGGTATAGTTCCCTCACTCTTCCAACCTCAATCCACTTGGCTTTGCTTGGATTTGTACCTTTAAGACCAACTCAAAGATACTCCACATTTCCTCGTTTTGAAGTTCGTATTCTCCTGTCAAGGATGGTGTCTTCATGCAGTTCTGTAAGATATTCTGGGGAAAAATCATCTATAGAAGGAATTTGAACATGCTCTCCTTGATCATCAATCAAAAGAGTCTCATACAATTTCAAATTCCTAACATTGACAACTACATTCATTTGCATATAAGGAGGCAAATCTCAACGGAAGGCATTGTTACCAATCTTGTCGATAACCTTGAAAGGACCATATCAAATTGGTTTGAGTTTTTTACCTTCTTCTTTAGGCCTCTCCTTACTGATTTAAAGCCAAACTTCATCTCCAACTTGGAAACTGTGATCAACATGATGCTTGTCATGTCTCGTCTTGTACTTGGCTTAACTCTTTTCCAACTTCTCTCGCACCATTTGATGTATCGATTGAATTTGTTCAATGAACTTTTCTGCCCTATCAATGTCATATTGACCATCAATAGAAATATCTTTCCCAAAGATAAAATGTAAAGGATATTTGGGCAAATAGCCAAAACATGCTTCAAATGGCGACGTTTGAGTTGAAGAGTGCTTAGCTTGATTGTAAGCATGTTGAATGTAGTGTAAATGATCATCCCAAAGTTTAGGATGCTTGCTGCAATAAGCACGTAGAAGTTGCACCACTGTTCGATTCACCACTTCTGTCTGACCATCTATTTTTGGATGAAAAGTTGTGCTCTTTTTCAGTTTGGTGTCCATGAGTGCCCATAAACTTGACCAAAAACTTCCAACAAATCGAGAATCCCGATCAGAAATAATGGATTTAGGCAATCCAAAATGCACCCAAACATTTTGAAAGAACATTTGTGTCATTTGTTCATCTGTAACCTGCTTCGTACAAGGCATCAAAATACACATTTTTCTAAATCGATCAACCACAACATAAAGATAATCATGATTTCGTCTAGACATAGGTAGACCTCCTACAAAGTCCATAGAAATACTTTTCCAAGGACGAGAAGGAACCAGAAGTGGAGTATACAAACCCAACTTTCAATTACTAGGTTTACTTGTGGCACATAACGAACATCCCTGAACATATCTTGAAACACTTTCATTCATTTTAGGCCAGTAGTAGTATCTTTGCAAATTAGCCACTGTCTTGACTACACCAAAATGACCAGCAATAAGAGAAGAATGGGCTTCTCTTATAATGTTGATTCTTTCCCCCAGTGGAATACATAGCTTTCCAAGATGATACAACAAATTATCATGCACATGGTAATCCAATTCCTCAACATGGTTAGAATGACACAAAGTTTCATATACTTGTTTAAAATCAGTATCCAAAGCATATTGCTCAACATAACTTCCATGCATGATAGGACTATGCTTAAGAATAACTGAAGCACTAATAATAGGCCTTGAAAGCATATCAACAACTTTGTTATAAATTCCCTTCTTATACCTGATGACCAAGTGGAACTATTGTAGAAAACCCATCCATCTGAAGTGCCTAGCTTGTTGTAGCTTTGTTTGTGATTGTCAGTATTGCAGTGGTTGATGATCGGTGTGTACAATGGTTTCTTTCCCCAACAAATAATGTTTCCATTTTTTTACACTTTGTACCAATTCATACAACTCCTTATCATAAGTAGGATAGTTAATCATGGCACCATTAAAAGTTTCATAATAAAAACAAATGGGCTTACCATGTTGTAGCAAAACTGATCCCATTGCATAATTACTTGCATCTGTTTGGATTTCAAAAGGTTGTCTTAAATTTGGAAGTGCAAGAACTGGCGTTGAACTGATCTTTTCTTTCAAAGTATCAAAAGCCTTCTGTTGCTTGCCTCCCCATTGAAAAACTTTCTTGACACTTGTCACTGCATGTAATGGAGTTGCAATGAAAGAAAAGTTAGCAATAAACTTCCTCCAATATTGGGTTGCTCCCAAAAAACTTCTTACCTCTGTCACATTGCTGGGCTTGGGCCATTCCCATGTGACTTTGACCTTGGAGGGATCAATTTTTAATTCGCCTCCACCAACAATATGCCCTAAGTAAATAAGTGAAGTCTTTCCAAATTCACATTTGGACATCTTCAAAAACAACTTTTCCTTTCTCAAAACATCCAAAACTTGTTTCACATGTTTAACATTCTCTTCACGAGATTTTCTAAAGATCAAAATATCATCCAAGTAGA
>JASDQU010240594.1:1768-17029 GCA_032191745.1 Picea mariana | reverse complement strand
AAATTATTTTTCCTGAAGTCTCAGATTTGTTGACACATACACCCCTGGCAACCAACAACCAATATCTTCTTTGACTCTTCGACAATTCCTCCTCCTATGTGCACATAGAGGCTAAAGCTCATGCACTTTGCTTAGATCTGATGACCTAGAATGATCCTGTTCCCTCCTCGATGGATATTGGTCGATGACTTGAGAAACCTTCAGGACTTTGCTTCCTTTGAAGATTTCTCTCATTATATTTCTTGAGATTTCTCTCCTTCTGCTCTTTTGACTCCTTAAAGAGTTATTTCAACACTTAGTCGTATTCTGATTCTATGCACTCCTTGCAACAAATTCTTGTGCAAGATTTAGCTTCCTGCGGGCAACTATGCACACCTTGCAACACTTCCTTTGCACTCCTTGTAAATGGAAATTATACACTATCTCTTCTGATCTTATGAGTCGAAATAGACTCAGTCACTCCTTACAGTATATTCTCATGCAAGACTTGAGTTCTTGCAGATGAATGTGCACACCTTGTAGCAGTCACTTTGCACTCCTTGCGAAGGGAAAGTTTCACACTAACTCTTCTAAGGTTTCTGAGTCTAAAAAGAATCTGTCAATGCATTCCTTGTGGACTATATGCACACCTTTCATAAACTCAATGAAGAGGAACATTTAAAACTCATGCAAATACTTCACAGTCTCATACTTTCAATAACATAACTCATTCATTCATGAAAACAAAAAATAACAAGGAAACTATAAACAATAGTGACACCATGCATTGAGTCAATATCCCTATGTTATATTCATTCTAACATAAAATGGATATAGCCTTAAAACAAATTACATTCAGTAACAACTATCTCCTACTATGCATCTAACCTTATTCAGGTATACAATGCACCTACTTATACAAGAGGTCCTCTCGGGTTTCCTCCAACTACTTGCCTGATCGAAATTAAATTCTACAACTACCTAAGTCCTATTACATAAACGTCTATGATAGACAATTTAAGGCGATTCTTTAGATCCACACCAAAATCAAATTAAAAAAGGACGATCTGATCTCTTCTAGTCTTGACGCGATCGTTCAACCTCCTCCCATTAACTTCTCTAATTCATCTTTTCCCTAGAGGTTCTATGAGATACACCATCTTTCAAAATTTAAATTTTACTCAAAATGCGCTCTAAGCATTGTGTTTTCATCCCATGTGGCTTTGTTGGTGATGCTTCTACATAATATAGTGAAAGGAAGATAACTCAATGAGATAATTCAGAATATATGAAATAGAAGCAAATTCTAAGGAAAAACTATAAACAATCACATGAAGTGAGGGTGGAAGGGAGGAGCAAAGGAAGATTGCAGTCCTCTACATGTTGGAGACTAAAGAACAAGGAGCTGCATATTACTCAAGTTGGTTCTTGAAAACAGAGGATTGGATTCCTCTACAAGTTGAATCTTGATCTACAGGGAGTTGGTGCTTCCTCAGGTTGGTGCTTGAAAACATGGGATTGTTGTCTCCTTGAGTTGGTTCTCAAAAACATGGGATTGGTGTCTCCTTGAGCTAGTGCTAAAAAAAAAGAGATTGTTTTCTCATAGATTTGGTGCTCTAAAATAGGGGATTGGTGTCTCCTTGAGTAGGTGCTCAAAAGGAAGAAGATTGGTTTCTTCTAAATTTTTTTAACTTGTAACTAAAATATTAATTTTATATTTATTATATTTAAATTATGAGTACTGTTATTTCTTGTTGATCAATTTTTATTGTTAATATATTTAAGAATTGGTTAAAATTGTGAGAAGGGTACCAATATTGATTCAACCCNTCAATAATTGGTATTAGAGCAGGTTTCTTCACCACATTCTAACCACTTCAAGGAAGATCTTAACAAATCACTATGGATCAACAAGAAGGAATGTCCTCTAACAAAGAACCATTATTCAAAGGAGATGATTATGCATTTTGGATTATAAGGAGGAAAAGTTATCTAATGGCTCTTTTATGTGATGTTTTCCTATCTCTGGTAAATGGTTACACTACACCAACTACTGCACCCTTAGATGTTTTTCCAAAGAAACTATGCAATGATAATTGAAGGGTTGTTAATACAATTCTGGGTGGATTAGCTAATCCTATATTTGTAAAAGTAATGCATTGTAAATCAAAAAAGGAAATTTGTTACAAACTGAAAACCATCTATGAAGGAAATAGAAAATTCAAGAAAGAAAAAATTCAAACTTACGGAGGACAATTTGAGAATCTAAAAATGAAACGGGAATAAAGCATTGTTGAGTATCTTCAAAGAGTGGATGAAATTGTCTATTCAATCAGAGCACTGGGAGAAGATTTATATAACAAAATTATTGTTCAAAATTTATTGATATCATTACAAATGAGATATGATTCCAAAGTTTCTACCTTGGAGGATCATGAAAAACTTGAAAAAATTACAATGGATGAACTTCATGGGGTTCTCATAGCCCATGAAATGAGAACAGGGAAAGAAAATACATCAAAAGGGGAAGCAATCTTTAAATCTTACAAAAAAAAGAACCATGAACATGTATCAAATGAAATTCACTCTGAAATATCAAATTAAGAAGAGACTAACTTCATAAGGAAACTCAGGAAAGGGTCTAGAAAATACAAAGGGAAGTTACCTTTCAAATGCTTCAACTGTTGAAAAATTGGACACTTTGCTAATAAATGTCCCTATCCCAAGAAGGATGATAGTGATTATTAACAACCATAAAGGAGATAAAAGGGATAAATCCCAATACAAAAAGAAATCCTACAAAAAAAAGAAAAACTTTTACTCCAAAGAAGACAACAATGAAGATGAGGAGACAACGCTTCTATTTATGGACATAGAAACTCAAAAAAAAGATTAAGGAAACTATGAAGTTGAAGAAGAAGTATACTTTGAAGAAGAACTTATTAGTTCTCTTGAAGAACTAAGAAAATATAAAAAGAAGAATAAATCATTAAGAGAACAACTACTAGAGTATGAAGAATTACCAAAATCAAGAAAAAATGAAGTTTCAAAAAATATTAAGAAAACAAAGTAAATCATTATTGACTTGAATATTGAACTCTAAAGAACTAAAGAGGTCATAACAAAACAACTCAGTGAAAATAAACAAGACTATGAAAAGCTAGGGGCTAAAATTGTCCTTCTAAAAAGGGAACTTGAGAAAGAAAAGAAGAAATCAAGATTTGAAAACAGTTCAAAAATTTTGGATGACATTATTAACAATCAAAGATCATCAAAAAATAAGATATGATTGGGTTATGATAAACATAAATCCAATAAAGGATCAAAATATACATCAAAGGAAACTAATCAAATTCCTAATAGTTATGCAACTTCCTTTCAAAGCTCCTTTAAAAAGAAATAAGACAAGATAAATATTGATTCAAATCAACAAAAATATTCTCTCCCTGCAAAAGAAAATGAATTAAGATGGAATTCAGGTACAAGAATAATTTTCCCCAAAAGGTATCAACATATATTTCTTGGATATTGCTTCTCTTGCAATAATTTTGGGCATAAAGCAGTAGATTGTAAAGTTTATGGAAAAAATAATCATAAAATTCCTTAAAAACATGGATATAAGAACAACAAGAATAATAGTAATTAAAGAAATAGAAACTATAATTCATTTTCTCCTTTAGAATATTACAATGTTGAATGATACAAATGAAACAACTATGTTCATAAAGCCAGTTCATGTAGACTATCAAAATAATACATGAAGACAATTATCTCCAACATTCAAGAAAATTATAAGAAGACATGGAGAAGAAAATATGAAGTAAAAAGAAAGAAAGATGATGAAGATATTGCACCTAAAATTGATAAAGTTGATAATAGGAGAATGATGGGTGAAGTTCCTAATAAGGAATGTGGAAATCAAAGTTTTGTAGATGAAGTAGATCAAGCTATAGAAAATAGAGTTCCTAAAGAAGAATATGACACAATTGTTGATCTTGATAATCTCCTGAAAATAAATTTTCCATTAGCCAATGAAATAAAAATGAAAAAAGAGAATTATAAAGAAGAAGATGAAGAAGTTTTTGTTGCACAAAACAATGGTGATGATGATGAACTCCCAAAATCATATCAACCAGTAGAATTGAGCGATGAAGATATTGAAATGTTTCCAATTTTAATTTGATGATCTACTAAACTCCCTGTCAACATAAAATATGAACAAAAGGAAGGAATGGATTAAAGAACCGACTGCAATCTCAGTATCATGAATTGAATGTGAAGCAAAACTTGATGACAAATTTGACCATTCTCTTAAAAATTGTTAGGAATTACAAAATGATGTCAATGGAAAACATTTTAGAACTTTTTTTTATATGAATAATCAAGGAATCCCTATGATGATTTTTCAAAATCAACAATGAATATTTTGGTATGACAAACTCCTTGAAATATATCCATAAGTATGAATGAACAACCTAACCTATGATGAAATCTTTAGCAATATGATTAGACTTAAAAGGACTATCAACCTTGTTAAGTCACATAAAGCAACCAACACTCTCTTTGATTATGGCATTTCCAAAATAATAATAAACTTATGAAGAGGACTCTTACAACCAACAACAAGAGGTTATTGAGAAAAGATCATGGTTTGAGGAGCTATAGGAGTAACACCAAATTTACTTTTGTTTGAGAAAAAATATGAGCATGAGAAATATATGAAATTCAAGAAGATAACAATGATTGTATGGGTACAGAGCCATCTCACTGTTTGAGACAACAAAAAAATGAAGAGGCTTTTTGGGTTACAAATGAGTGAATAAGTTGAATAGCATCATGAAGAAATTGGGAGCAGTCTATAAGGAAATGAAGATAGTTCTTGAGTAGCATTTGTATAAATCACGGCACGCCCTTGAAGGAAGCTAAAGGGAAATATAATTAAAATATATCCAGTGCATCATTGAAGCAACATGGTTAGAATATGATTATAGATTAAATTATCATGGAAGAATAAAACATGTCTTGATTATTTGAGAAAGTAGTACAACAATGGATGAAAGAAACATGGTAGAAGGTTTGGCTTCTCTTGAAATATATTGATTTTATTTAGCATTAAAAGAGGGAGAATTGTTGACAGGGGGAGTTGCATAATTTTAGAAGGAAGTTCCTTTGCCATTGATGTCAAAGGGGGAAACATAAACAACAAAACAAGTACAAAACAAAAATCATGAAGATAGGGGGAGTCAATTGAAAGGAATCAAAAGGAATACAATACACATTCACAGGGGGAGAAATATTGTGTTACTAAGTTTCGTTCAACGAAAAAGGGAGAGATTGTTGAAAATTTGGTTGTCATTGATGTCAACCTTGACAAAGAGGTGAAGTGTCATTGATTTATTGGTTTGGAGATAAGCATTGTTAATGTGCCATGATGAGATGCATTAATGTCAATACAGGTTCGAAGGAATTATGAAATAACATATCAAGTAAACAAGAATTGATGAACCTTGCATGAATATGTCAAATGTTGAAGAAATGTGTAACAACATTGTGATGTGTTGTGTGGCTACCTATGAAATATAAATACTTATAAATCTCACACATGAAGTCATCCTCCCACCTCCTTACCATGCTAGAAAGTAATTTTATGAAGAGATACCAAGTCGGTCCTACTTAATCGTGTTGGTGTTGGCATTGTTGCAAAAAGGATCATGTCTGTGTGTTTAAAAGTATAATAAAGAAAGGGGTGGATGTGAAAAAGTAAAAAAATAATTTTACTAGTATATTTAAAAGTGTGCGTGTTTATGAATATAATAAAGAAAAGGGGTGCACGTGAATTTTACTAGTATATTTAAAAATTCATGTATAGAAGTCAAAGAAATATTTTGCAAGCTCGTGGTTTCAAGTCCATGGTTTTTGGAAGTAAAAGTGCTTCTGAAAAATTCAAAGGAAATATTTTACAATCTCGTGTGTTCAAGTTCGTGGTTTTGGAAGTAAAAGTGCATGATTAAAAGTCAAAGAAATATTTTACAGTCGGGTTTACCATTAGTCATTTCGAGTGCATGATTTTGAAGGCCTGTGGTGTTTTCCCATGGTATTTGCAAAGGTGAAATAAAAAGAATTAATGGTTCAATAAATAATAATTGAAAATATTTCATGTAGCTATTATGAATAAGTAAAAAGGAGAGGATGAAATTTTCTCCTAATTAAATGAAAAATTATTGTTATTTTATTAAAACAAAATGAAAAGGTGAAATGGTTCATTGTTGAAGAAACAAAATGGTTCAATAAATCATAATTAAAAAGATTTCATGTAGATATTATGAATAAATAAAAAGGAGAGGAAGAAATGTGTTCTTAATTAAATGACAAATTATTGTTATTTTATTAAAATAAAATGAAGAGGTGCAATGGTTCATTGTTGAAGATACACAATGGTTCAAATTCATACTTATTGGAATACTATATAAATATAAAGGTATAGTGAAAGGAGGAGGACTCAATGAGCTAATTCAGAAGATCTAAAACAGAAGCAGATTCCAAGGAAAAATTGTAAGCAAATTCACATGAAGTGAGGCTGGAAGGGAGGATTACATTCCTCTACAAGTTGGAGCCTCAAGAATAGGGAGTTGTAGCTTCATTAAGTTGGTTCTTGAAAACAGAGGATTGGAGTCCTCTACTTGTTGAATCCTGATCTAAAGGGAGTTAGTGCTTTAAAACAGGGGATTGGTATTTTCTTGAGTTGGTTCTCAAAAACAAGGGATTGATGTCTCCTTGAGTTGGTGCTAAAAAAGGGATTGGTGTCTCCTAGAGTTGGTGCTATAAGACATGGGATTGGTGTCTCATTGAGTAGGTGCTCAAAACGAAGAAGATTGGTGTCTTCTACAAAATTGTAACTTGTAACTAAAATATAAATTTCATATTTATTATAGTTAAATTTTGAGTACTTTACTTTCTTGTTGATCAATTCTTATGGCTAATAAATTTAAGAATTGGTTAAAATTCTGAAAAAGGAGCCAATATTAATTCACCCCCCCTCTCAATATTGAACATCATTTCAACAATTCACTCACCTCAAGTTTCAATTTGTGTGTTGCATCTGATTTATAATGTAGAAGATATTATTTATTTTGCAAAAAAGGTATCATATAAGCTTACTAGATTTCATTGGAAACACCAATTTGAGATCATTTAGAAATAAAAATTTCTATGTCAAGTTATGGTATTTTTTCATCTACTGGAGAACCTTGCATTAATCTAGTTGTACTATAACAAACATAGACCCATAATAACCCCAGATCTATCAACCCCAAGAAGGATCAAATATCTCGATATGAAAACCTTTAATATAGTGCAAAACTTGAGGAAAGGTTAAAGGTTTTCTCTTAGAGGGATTGGATCCCTCTTGGCACTTGATAGATCTGGGTTAAGATGGATCTACAATGGTTCCAGTCATGGGAAATCACACAAACTTTGTATAAAAACATCAATATGTATATCTATATGTCGAAGACTAATCTGAACATTCAAAATTTATTCAGTTACATCAATTTGTTGAGAATATAGAGAGTATGAATCAAAAGTATAGTTAATGAGTTACACAGGGAATATGATGAATATAAAAACTAACCATGTAGAATGGTGAAAAATTTGTTAATAATAAGAATGTAGTAAATTACAAATATTTACATAGTGGCCAATCTCCATCTTTTGTCTTTTTCTTTTCTTCTTTTCTAGTTTGAGCACATTTTTCACATTTTATATATCTTAATATTAAAAAACATTAATGTGAAAATACTAATAAATCACAAATAACCAAAAAAAGTACACGACTTCATCGTATAATATCTGTTTTGAAATTTTTTTTCACTACGTTATTGCTAAATTCATTTCACTTGATGATTCATTGTATCTCTTAGTTGAAGTCAATATAGAGGATTAATTTCCTTCGTATCATTTTTTGTAGTATTATCACTGAAATTAATGCACCCTTTTGTTTTATGTTATATTATTACCACTTAAATCAATTCACCCTATTTTTTTTATGTTATATCACTATCATTGAAATCAATGCACCCTATTGCGTCAATCCTTTGAAAATGTATTTGAAAATCCAGAAGGATTGCCTCCAAAGCGACTAATTTAACACTCCATTAAATTTATGATAGGCTCCTTGCCAAAGTCCAAAATGTATCAACTCAGCCCAAACGAAAGTATAGAAATTGAAAGGTAGATCAATAAATTTCTATATGAGGGCCATATTTAGTGAAGCACCTTCAACTTATAATATATATTTTGAAATTTGATATCATTCTTCCACATGAAATATTGATCACTCTATGTCGAGAACATATCATGACCGTTGGATTTCATAACTACAAATGAATACTAATGCATCATAAAGAAACAAACTAAGAAACACACTTTTACATAACGACATATTATACCAAGTAGATATTAATTAACTCCCAAGTGTCTAAATATCCTAACATACCCCCCTTAAGAACAACTTGGGATAGGAATGAAGGATTTACAATAGTGACACAATGTTGGCATATTTATAGACAAAAGGCAGAGTATGCTTGTTTGTCATTGATGGAAATATCAACATGACGAGAGTATACTTGTTTTCCATTGATATCAAGATCAGTAGCACAATGATAATGACATGGCAAGAATAGAAGCATAAGCTCAATAGTGAAGAGCAATAGTGATTGTTGGATCACCCATCCCGAATTCTCGATGGTCATCAGATATGAATTCAGACAGGAGGAAGCGAAGATGAGGAGATCAGATCTCAGCCGTTATATCTGAGTGTGTAGACCAAAAGCGGTTGGATTCTAAGGAAAGTGCATGAGACAAGTTCTGAAGTCATCGGACCGTCCATCTTCAGAGATGACACGTGGCGAGAGATCAACATTTCACTCACTGAAGGGCCAAAGGAAGGAGGTGCTCTAACCTCCAAAGTTGTGAAACCCAAAGTCGTGACATGATATGAGCCATCAGATCGGGGAGAGATCTAGACCGTTGATTGTTCAGGGAGATGAGACATGGAGTTGCGAAACAATCCTGGCCATTGGAGCCAGAGGACACATGGTAAGCGATTGGAATTTCACTGACTTTCACATTGGAGGAGTCAAAGGAGCATGGTGTGGAAACGCGTGATACGGGAAGTTGTGAAAAAATCATGGCCATTGAAGCCAGAGGACACATGGAGAGTGATTGGAATTTTGTTGACTTTCACATTGGAGGAGTCAAAGGAATATGACACAGGAACTCACGACATCGAAGTCGTGAAATAATCTGGACCGTCGGATCACCAAAGTTCTGGACCGTTGATCTGACAAGCAAAGCTCTTGAACATTTGGCCCATGGTCATAGCCAAGGTCACATCGTTGAAGGATGAAGGGAGGAGCTAGCATGTTGCTAAGATCCATTTTTAATTTTCACAAGTTGGGAGTTATTAGGAAACTCACAGTAGGAAATTGCGAAATGCGAAATCACGACATGATCATAGTCATCCATCAAAGGGAGATATTTGAACCGTTGATCTGATATGGAGTTTTTTGGATATCGCAACTTGGGAGAGTTGAGACACCTCATACCAAGATCCCTTAAGTCATGATATGTGAAGCACCTTTTGGATAAGTTCTTAGTCACAATTGGTGGTCATATGAGATGAAGAAGCTAGCCCAACTAAGCTCCATTTTGGAGATCGTGACATGGGAGAGTTGAGATGTCTCATCACAAGATTTCTGAAACTAGAAATCAAGAAATCACTTTCCATTTAGAATTCAGTCATAGACAGTGGGCATATAGGATAAAAATGAGTCCTTGTGGGTGTAATCCAATGGTGTTGGTTAATTGGGAATTTGATCGAAGGGCTATTGTTTCACTTTATGATTAATTGTTCAATTACAATTCAGTGAGCAAAACTGAATCATAGTTCTTGGACGTTTGGTGATTCAGTTGTTGATGCATTTCTTTGGATATTCGAGGTGTAATTGAACTGGTGGAGACCATAAAAGAGAAATGTTGTGTCTGTGTGAGTTTATTTGTTCTAACAGAAAAAATAAGTTGAATTGGGAGAAAGGAAAAACACAGTATGCACAGTGTGACCTCAAACTCAAAGATGAGAAATAGAAGCTGAGTAGAACATAAAAGATGAAGAGAGCAGAATGAACACATTCCAAAGAGCATGAGAGGATAGAGAAAGAATATATAGAAAGAGACAGCAAGTCAATCCAAGTATGAACAAAGTAGAAGAATAGTGAAGCAAAGAAGAAGTGCAGAACAGAGAAGAAGTGGTAAGAATTGATATATTTGTATTGTTTATTATTCAATCATTTATTTATAATCAGAGAGGTAGGGTGGTTCTAGGGAGTCCTCTGTTATTCAAGTTGGTGCTTAAATAATGGAAGTTGAAGCTTTCATCTAGTTGTGGCTAGAAAATAGGGTGGCAGGGTGGTGCTTGGGAAAACACAGATTTTTATGTATGCAAGTTGGTGCTTGTATAAGTGGAAGTAGGTGCTTCCATCCAGTTGGTGCTGGAACACTCAAGGATTTGGTGCATCCTTCTAGTGGTTTCTAGAGAAACCAGAGAGTTGGTGCTCTCAGCAAGTTGCAGCATGCAAAACTGAGCTGGTAGCCTCATTTTGAGTTGGTGCTCAAAGATAGATGATGTACATAACTTAAAAGGCTACCTATCATTCGAAGAACAAGAAGTTTTCTCCCTTTATGGGTTTCCTCATGAAATTTTTTCTCTATGTATATCTAATGTGTGACTGACGTTCATTATTTATGTTGTTCATATCTTGTATACTATTGATGGTCACTTGGAAGAGATTAATTTTTTTTTGAATAGTCATAAATTGTTTAAGCATAGTAACAATTGATTCACCCNACAATTGGTATCAGAGCGGGTTCCTTTTATTTAAAGGTAGATCTGTAAGCTTAAACATGACAATTCATGAAGGGAATTCAACCAATAAGCCTCCTTTGTTTGATGGAACAATTTTTTCCTTCTGGAAGGTTAGAATGAGTACATAATGGCCTTAGGTGTTGATGTTTGGGATGTAGTAGAAAATGGATATATAAAGCATGTTGTGCTAGCTTCTAAATATGATAAGTTAGAATTTAGTTTCAATTCAAAGGCAATGAATGCTATCTTGAATGGACTTGTTGAAGCTGAGTTTGTAAAGGTGATGCATCTTGAATATGCCAAAGTAATGTGGGATAAACTTATTAGCAGTTATGGAGGAATTGAGAAAGTAAAAGATGCCAAACTTCAAACATATAGATTGAAATTTGAACAACTAAAGATGAATGAAGATGAAACAATTAGCAAGTATTTTTTAAAAGTTGAAGAACTTGTGAATGCCATGAAAGGTCTTGGTGAGAAGATTGAAGAATCATTTTTAGTTCAGAATATTTTAAGATCTCTGCTTGATAAATTTAATCCAAAAGTTTCTGCAATAGAAGAACTAAATGATCTTAAAAATCTATCCATTGATAAAATCCTAGGAACGCTAACTGCATATGAAATGATTATTAGTAAAGATAAATCCATTACTAGAGAAGCATCTTTTAAAGAAGACAAGAATATTGATTCAGAACTAGATGATATTGAGGAAAACTTTGTGAGAATATTAAAGAAAGGATCAGGCAAATACCAAGGCAAGTTTCCCTTCAAATGCTTTAACTATGGTAAAATAGGTCATTTTTCATCTAAGTGTCCTCACCAGAAAAGGGACCAAAACTTTGATGATGAAAATAAATACAAATTTAAGAAATATGGTGAAAAGAAAAGTTTGTGTGCAAACAATGACGACTCCTCAGAAGACATAGATAGTGTTTCATCCTACGAAGACAAAGTGAATGATTTTATGCTTATGGATATGGGAGATATTGATGATGATCACACAGGAGGTGACATGGATGACGAGGAATTTGTGGTGGATATGGAAGGTGAATTAATCAGTGCTTTGGAAGAAATTGCTAGACTCAGATTTAAGAAAAGAAAACAAAAACAGTTGTTGATACAACTTAAAATGAATGGTAAAAAACCTGATGAATATTTTTCCTTGATAAAAGTGGAGTTAGAAGAGGCAAAGAAAATAGAGGACATTCTTAAACAATAGTTATCATATAAGAAAGCGATATGTGAAGCCTTAGAATAAGAGATAGTAAAAACCAAAAAAGAGATGGAGAAGTTTAAGGCATTGTATCACCAAAATCTATCAAGTATTAAAGGATTAGAAGGATTAACCTCCATTCTAAATCAGAAAAGGAATCCAAAGTTGAAAGCTGGCTTGGGCTATGAAGAAGGATCAAGTAGTGATCATCCAAGTAATACAGAATCCATCAAGTTTATCAAATCTACACCCATTGACAACAAACACTCTGCAGAAACAAAGAAAGAAAATCATCCACCAAGAAGGAATGAAAGAAAAAGTACCAAAACCGAATATGTAGATCAAATAAATTATCAGCATGTAAGAAATCAAACTGCTCAAAGAAGACAATATTTTTCCATGTACAAAGGATTTTTGTATGGATATTGTTTTTTCTGTTCTAACTTTGGAAACAAAGCTATAACTTGTTCTTTAATATTTAGATATGAGAAATCAAGATACTCGAGGAATAATTATCTGCCACAACAAAGATCGAGACATCCAAGAAACAAACAACCACAGACTATAAATCATGTGATGGTTGGGAAAAGGATGCAGGTGAAACATAACAATAGTTATGAGCATAAAAATCGTTATGATCTGTTATTCAATGAAACAAAATGTTACGTCTACCATAACTATGGACACAAAGCTGTAGATTGTCACTTAAGGAATTATAAGCCAGATTTGAATCCCACTGCTGAACATTTCAAGTTTTGGAAGAAGAAAGAAGATGACAAGTGTGGATTAGTGTTATCATCCCAAATACAAAGGAATCCCTAGTATATTGACAGTGGATGTTCCAAACATATGACTCAAGACAAAGGAAGTTTCTAACTCTAAGTGAAAGCAAATAGGGGAATGTAACTTTTGGAAATGATGCACCAAGAAAAATAAAAGGTAAATGAATGGTAAGTTTGAGTAATGGAAAAGGAAAATCTCAAGATGTGTTGTTTGTAGATGGTTTGAAACATAATCTTCTTAGTGTTAGTCAAGTCTCTGACCGAGGATGTGAAGTTGTTTTTACTTCTAAATATTGTAGAATAAAATCTGTGAATTTAGGACAACTTATTGCAAAAGGCATAAGAACAAAAAATAGTGTCTATGTGTTAAAACAAGAAAAAGAAGAATTCCACTTAAGAAAGTATGATGAAAGTTGGATATGGCATAGAATACTTGGACACATAAATTTTGATCATATAATCAAGCTTAGAAAAAGTAGGGCGGTAAAATATCTTCCAAAGGTATCAAATCCATATGATTCTGTTTGTAAACCTTGTCAAATAAGAAATCTTACTCGGACATAGTTCAAATCTAAAAACTTTCCTTCAACAGAAAGACCTCTCCAGTTAGTACATATGGATTTATGTGGACCATCAAGAAAAGAAGGTACAGGAAAAGAAAACTATTTTATGTTGATTATGGATGATTATTCTAGACTAACATGGGTTTCCATTTTGAAGGAAAAATTTGAAGCATTTGAAAAATTCAAAGTTTTTAAGGCTCTAACTGAGAATCAAACAGGAAAAATATTGAAGGCAGTATTGTCTGATAGAGGAGGAGAGTTTAGTTCATGGAACTCCAAAGAGTTTTGTGATAAACATGGAATCAAATGAGAATACACTATTCCAAGGACTCCACAGCAAAATGGAGTAGTTGAGAGGAAGAATAGATCAGTTCAGCAGATGGCAAGATCAATGATGAATGAAAGGAATATTTCTCAGACATATTGGGTGGAAGAAATCCATACAACTGTTCATATCCTTAACAAATCTCATCTCAGGCCACACAGTGACAAGACTCCTTATGAACTATGGTTTGGAAGAACTGCTTCAATAAATCATTTTAAAGTCTTTGGGAGTAAATGTTACATCAAGAATAATGATGAAAATATTGGAAAATATGATGACAAGGCTAATGAAGGTATCTTCTTAGGTTATGCTACAAAACGTAAAGGATACAGATGTTATAATAAGAGGCTGCATAAATTGGTTGATTGTATCGACATAAAAGTTGATGAAGAAATCTCAGTACGTAATGTAAGCAGTATTGAACCAAGCACATAAGATATAGTTGAAGTTGAATATGAACAGGTCCAAGGATCAAAAAGAAAAGAATCTGAATCAGACGAAGACACAAATACTTAGGCTAACACAAATCAACAAAAAGAAACAAAACCACCTCTCAGAATTGTCAGAAAGAATCATCCTGAAAATCAGATAATTGGAGATATAAATAAAGGAGTTCAGACAAGAAGGAAATTGACTAAAGACTCAAAACAATCTTAGGTTGCTTTTATATCTATGATTGAACCTAAAAAAAATTATGAAACCAGCAAGCATGATGATTGGATTAGAGCTATGAATGAAGAGCTTGATCAAATTGAGAAGAACACTACTACATATTGTAAAAATTCCGACGTTTTATTTGCGGCGTTATGGACAAAATTGTCCATATTGTCGCAAAATAGAGAAAATTTATAAAAAAAAAAAATCATGTTGCCCGATAACGTCGCTCTTGCCATGTTGACGTCTCTCTTGCCACGTTAACGTCGGTCTTGCCACGTTTTCCACTGGAACGTCGCTCTTGCCACGTTTTCCACTGGAACGTCTCTCTTACCATGTTTGTGAAGATGTATGTCGCAATTGCCAAGTTAACATTGCTCTTGCCACATTTTCCACTTGAACGTCTCTCTTGCCACGTTTTCCACATGGAATGTATCTTTTGCCATGTTTGTGAAAAGGTATGTCACAATTGCGACGTTTTGGAAACTAGGTTTTCCCCTCCAATGGTCACCTTAATATGTTCACCAAGTCAAAATACCAACGGTCACTTAGGACTTTTTTACGTCGGAATTGTGACGCTACAAAATCTATAAATATGTTGCATTTGACGGATGTTGCGACAAGTTTTCTATAATAATGATGCTTCTTTCTTCTTGAAGAAGAAGTAATGAGTAAACTGGAGTGCCAACAGTGCAGTAAAGAGGATGCTCTAGTGATCTTTTAATAGAGGGAATCTTGCATCTTCACATGAGATATCATCAAGACAAGATGGTAGAGGAAAAGTATCAGTGCCATTATTCAATTCAAGATCAACATCGCACACC
>JASDQU010240593.1:88364-103480 GCA_032191745.1 Picea mariana | reverse complement strand
TTTTTCAGAGTTTCTCTAAAGTCAGGGTCTCTGACCAACTCAATCCTTTGGCCATAAAAAAACTCATAATTCCATTGAAGATATTCCACTACAAATTTAAAATGCCTACGTAACCGGTTTATGAATAAAAGGAAAAAATAAATAAAATCAAAGTGTTGCAATATTAAAGTTACATAAGAAAATTATAAAGTTACAAAGGTGAAATCCTACCAACAATTACCAAGAAGTTAGGAGGAGGAAAAGGTGCATCTCCGTAACTTTACGAGTAAAAGTGAAGTATATAAGTTAAAGAAGTAAAAAAGGGAATCCAAAACAAAACCTTGCATCAAAGGTTGCGATCATTCATTTAAAAAAAAAGTTACTAAGTTTATTAAAAGGGCCTAGGAAAATAACTAATATTGATATCTTATTCTAAAAGAAAATATATTATTATTAAGAGAAAGTATATTTTAGTGGGATTATTAAAAATGAAAAATGATTTTTCATCAAAGTTACCACAAAGTGTAAAGAGGTGACTTATTATCGAGTAATTAAAGTTACCTAAGAGTATAAGTAAAAAGAGTATTTAAAGGTGTCTTTTAAAAAAAAAAAGATTTTTTTAAGATAAGTAATATATAAATATATTACAAAAAGGTTATTAAAAAAACAAGGTATATCAAAAAGTATAAAAGAGAAACCCTTAAAATAAATTACAATTAAAAACAAGACAAATGACCAATTATTTAGAAAAAAAAACCTCATACCTCATACATCCAAATTAATTATCGAGAGATATTCTAAAAATAATCTTAAGGCCCTATTCAAAGTTATAAAAAGTGCATAGCTTTATATATTATGTGGATAAAAGAGAAGTAAATGTATATACTAAGGCGATCTTTTTAAAAGGGTATTTAATTAAGACAAGTTATTAAATCACTTAATAAAAATTACTTTTATAAAGTATAAAAAAAAGGTTACTTAAAGTGGATATAAAGTATTTTTATGAAGTATAAAAAAAGTGTAAAGGAAACATATATATTTAATATTATTGGAAAGAGGAAAGTGAAGATAAAAAGAAAAGAAGGGTGAAGAAAAGTTTTGAAGTACAAAGTACCTTGAAGGTACAAATTGATTAAAATTTAAAAATAAATCTTAAAACCAATTCAAGTTTATAAAAAGAAGAAGAAATGGACAATTCCATATATAAATCGAAATTTTGGACGAAATGTCCTTTTTGTGAAATGGAGTTTGAGTATATGAGAATTTTTAAAAATCAAAATCGCTTCTGTCCTATTTGTGAGAAATCACTTGTTATGGAAGAATATTAATATAACTCAGAAATACAATCATGAATATTGAAAGGACAACTAGGACATTATAAAGTGAGCAATAAAAAATTACAGTTTGAAATTGAGAAGGAGAAATAGTTTACTGGGTTAACAGAGAAAGATAATTGTTACTTCAAAAACCGTATTCAAGAACTCATCACACAAAATGAAGAGCTAAAGACTAAACGACAAAAAATGGACCAAGACTTACTAGAACCAGATGAAGAAATATTACAATTAAAAAATCAAAATCAAAATTTGCTAGTTAAAATGAGAAAGTCAAAAGACAAGAAGAAAGGGAATATAAATTCAGAACAAGAAAATCAAGGTCTCAAGGAGAAATTAAATGAAAAAGAAGAAGAAATATCTTTCCTAAGGAACCTTAACCAAAATTTACTTGAACAAATTAAAATCTTAAAGGACGAAATAAAGGAGAATCTAGAATTCGAAAAAAATGATAGGTCAGAAAATAAGGAAGAAATTTTATGATTAAGATGACATAATCAAGATTTATTAACTTATATTAAAAATCTCAAACATGATAAGAATTCTTTACAAGAAGAGATGGATCGCAAAACATCATTAATTGACAAGGAAACAATGACTGACCTAATAGAGAAACTATTCGACATTCAAATTTTGACGATAGAAAAAGGAACCAATACAAAGTCAATTGATGACCAAATTCAAAATAATGCTTACATTGACAGATCACTACAAACATCAAAAGAAGATGATTCCAAGGAAAATTCACAAGATATTAGGATTCCTTACCGTCATCCAAATCAAAAGATTCATTACGACCAATGACTAGGAGAAGATGAAAATAAACAATGGTCTTCTTACCAACAAATAAACTACCACATTGAAAAAGAAATAAGACAAAATAAAAAACTTGTAGGGAATCTTAAAATGAGGATCCCCATCCAAACAATCGATCATATAACAATTCCAATGAAAGTATATTTGGGATGGATCACTCCCCAAAAGATGCAACACATCAGTTTGGGAATTCGAAGGTTATATCATCTTGTTTCGTCGAGAGTCACAACTACAAGCACATAATATTTGAGAAGACATCACATGCTAGAACAAAAGTTAAAAGGGAAGCCTTCCAGTGATTAACAACTTATAGGGAAGCTTAAAATGAGAATCCCCATTTGAAAAATTGAACATCAAACAATTCCAATGAAAGTAGATTTGGGATGGATCACTCCCTAGAAGATGAAACACATCAGTTTGGGAATTTGAAGGTTATATCATCTTGTTTGGTCAAGAGTCACAACTACAAGAACAAAATATTTGAGAAGACATTGCATGCTAGAACAAAAGTTAAAAGAGAATCCTTCTAGTGGTTATGCTTTGAGGACAAAGTATTTTTAAGGGGAAGGAAATKWTATGAACATAAATATACATATAAAATATATATTAATAACATAATAGTTAAATGATATTACTAAATATTAATTATTAATAATGAAAGGACATGTCTCAAAGGACATGACTATTGGTTAAGGGAACCCCTTTGTGGGTATATAAGAGAGACCTCATTCTCATTTGTAATCATATTACTATTCATTCTTATACATTATATATATGTTTGTCCATATGGATTTAATTACTATATTCCAAATATTTTGGATTATTTGTGCGTGACGAACTTTGTTCGTTTCACATATCTCCCCCATCCTCTGATTTCTTTTCTTCATTCTTCTTGGTAGAGGAGCCTACATCCAGTATTTTTTCTACAACTAGATCTGAATTTTGTTTAGCCTTCCCTTTGTCATTGTTATGGATGTTCTTTTTGTGAGGATTTTTCACCTCCTTTGTCTCCGGGAGTTGATTTAAAACATCAAAAGAATTGATTATGGATATATTCTGATTTCCTTCTTGATTGTGCTTCTTTGGAGGTTTTTTTCTCAATCCAGTGGATTGTATAAAGTCGTCTTCATATTTTCGTTCCCCCATCGTTTGGGTTTTTGCATTGAGGGGATATTAATGGAAGAGGTGACCATTCTCATGACATTTCCTACAATGAAATGGAATGTGTTCATAGTCAATGGTCTAAGTCCAATCCTCATCCTGATATTCAATGGTGACCGAGCCTGGAAATTCTTTGGAAATGTCCATGTAAACACATATTCAGGTGTAGGAGGTGTACTTTCTTTGCGTTGTTGCAATCCTTTCTTTCTCTGCGTTGAGGGAATCCGCCCAAAACTGGAGGAAATTCCTACATAGTTGTAAAGTAGGGACCATTCTCAAAAACATAATCCTTGTCCTCCAGATTGTAAAAGATGATCATGAAGAAACCCTTCGAACTGAGTTGGAATTCATAGTCCCCTTTGGGGTTCCACCATGTTTTGATTCATTGCATGAGGTCTCATTATGAGGGCCATAGTCCAAATAAATTCCTGATGAGGGAATGTTCTTTCATGAACTATGTGTGTTTCCCCACTCTAGTTGATTTTATCACATATCTTGGCACCTTGGGGAATGCATTTCCCAGGTTCCCTAATGTGAGACACCTTTGGATGATACGTGCTTGCTTCTACCTCCATATCCTTCCCCAAGCTATGTTCATTTAGCAGGATCTACTCGTGGAGATGGGAGGGTGGTTGGAAGACCGACCAGTTGGATCGTACTCTCTCTCTCTCTCTCATTTGCAACCGGATTCTGGTATGAGGGGGTTTTCACCCCTCACCTGAGATCCATATATGGCTCTTAGTTGTACTAGTGTGGCTGAAATATGCTATTGCCACCTGAAAATGTCAAAAAGTTGTAGATTTAATGGTTTGGCAGCATGTGAACCCTAGCTATCCTCTCTACCGCCTTTCTCATTTTTCATAATTTGGAGATTGAATCCTTTAAAGCTTATCCACATCAGGAAACGTAATCATATATATCTCTTCTCTTAATTATACCTTAGCATATCATGCAATGTAATTCCATATCTACTTTTTCCAACATCCAATCTTTTCATTAAAGCATAAAAATCATGGCAGCAAATAATTAATTTAATATAATATGAAATTGACGAATATGAATATTAAATAGGAAGAAAGTATTAATTCAAAATCAAGCATGAAGCCGACGGCCCTAGTGTTCAAGCTTAACTATGATACCATATGTAACACCCTCGACTACATCATCAATATTAAAAATATTTAATATGCCCAATGAAATGGGTGAAATAGGTTTGATCTAACTAAATTTGAAATCATCATTTACAATATTCCTTGTATAAAATTTTGAATAAATGCACCAATTTATTTTAATAAATATGTAATATTTTAAAAACATTCTCTAAAATTAACAAATGCACTTAACAAATGCACTTTCCATAAAGAAATTTTCAAAGAATACAAATCTTGGAGGAAATGAGCTGAAATCAACACATACTAACATAGGAATATCTACACTCACAATATTTTTTTTTTTTCTATAACTGACATAAGATTATGAACCTACAAAGTTTGACATGATCCTTGAGATATAGATTGGCATTTATGTGTTATCCTTAATTATATAATTCAGAGATGAAATTCAAACAACCATAGGACTAACACTATGCTAATAAAGCAAAGTATATTTCATGTTGACAAACTAAATTAATGTTAAATTAGAAAAAAAATTAGTAACTTATTATGTAGTTCAAAATAACAATATTTTTGCATAAGTAAATGCTCATATGCATTTTAAATGTTATAGGATTCTAATCAATTATAAAACATATGTTTTATTGCTCTTTAAAATATGAGTTTAAAAGAAGAATCCAACATCCCATAGATCACACCACACAAAGATTCTCATGCTCAATTAGAATGAATATAGACAAATACTATGAAAGAAGTTCCACCTAGCAAGGTAGGGATGTGAGTTAAAATTGCAATGGGATAGTCTTAAAGAAAACACCAAGCAATAAGTCGATAATTAAATAGCTGAGTAGAAAGTCGATGATTTAATAACTAAATTCCACTAAGTAAGAACGAAGAAATAAGAGATGGTATGTTGAAGGATATAGGTAAGCTACATAGTCATAATGAAACGGGAATTTCTACTCGCATTTCCCTTTAAATATCTTGTTCTATTATTAGTCCCTATCGAAGGCATAGAGGGACTATCACGATTGATAATTTGTTCACTTCATATTAATATGTCTTTTGACATGTATCAATTAAAATCGTCTCTCTTGTTTTTCAAGTCATTTATTAATTATTTAAGATTTTATTAACAAAATCTCACTACAATTGTCATTCACTAACATACATGCATTAGATTAAGATAATTGACATATCCACACTCTTATGCATAGGATAATGAGAAACTTGGGAAATGCATGACCCTAAAATGTCGTATCAATATTAAACCACATTAACAAAATTCTGCAATAGTCATGTACATAAATAATCCATTTAATTCATCCCAGTACCTTGTAATCTATAAACTCCTTTACTTCCCTTTTTGGCATCAACAATGATACCGTTGTCTGACATTATTATTGCTATCTATTAATAATGATTGTCTAGCATTTTTATTGTTGTCTATTAAATACATGATATCACTGTCTCTTAAATATATGATAATGCTTTCTATCAAATATATGATATTGTTGTCTATTAAATGTATGATATCACTGTCTAATAAATACGCAATATCTTTGTCTATTAAATACATGATATTGTTGAGTTAAATAACAACAAAGATCCATAACTAAGGAACAATAACATCCATAACCATAATAGGCTATCTAACAACATGCTATCTAACCAATGCTATCTAACAACAAAATCGTTGCCTGGAACTGGCATCATTGTCCAACAATAGTACACTGTCTTAAATCTATACAGTCATAAAAACGTTGTCCACAATCAATATCTAATCAATAGAATTGTTGCCTAGCAATGGAATCATTGTCCAACATTAATTCGTTGTCTTAAATCTATATAGTCATAAAAACGTAGTCCACAATCAATCTCTAACCAATAGAATCGATGCCTAGCAATGGCATTGTTGTCCAGCATTAATTCATCGTGTAATTACATTTTAAAAAGAATTTAAAACTCTATAAAATTTAATCTCTACCAACAAATCATTGTGTAATTATATTTAGAATGGAATTTAAAACTCTTCAAAATTAAATCTCTACCAACAAATCTGTTGTGTTAAATACATTTCAAATGGAAATTAAAACTCTACAAATTAAATCCATACCAACAATACCATTGTGTAATTGCATTTAGAATGGAATTTAAACTCTATGATTAAATCTCTGCCAACAAATTCGCTATGTTAAATACATTTCAAATGGAAATTAAAACTCTACAAAATTAAATGTATACCAACAATATCGTTGTGTAATTGCATTTAGAATGGAATTTAAACTATACAATTAAATCTCTGCCAACAAATTCATTGTGTTAAATACATTTAAAATGGAAATTAAAACTCTACAAAATTAAATCTATACCAACAATATCATTGTGTAATTGCATTTAGAATGGAATTTAAAATCTACAATTAAATCTCAGCCAACAAATTCGCTGTGTTAAATACATTTAAAATGGAAATTAAAACTCTACAAAATTAAATCTATACTAGCAATTCACTATGTAATTGCATTTAAAATGGAGTTAAACAATGCAAAAAAACTAAGTCGTTACCCAGTGCAAATTTGCTATCTAGAATCGTTGTGTTAGAGCATGTTTAAATTCCTTGTGTTTTATCATAAAAAAACACAGACATGTGTATAAAAAAAACCCGCAAACATATAAAAAAAAACCCAGACATATCATAAAAAAAATGTAGATATTTTACCACTCAACATGCTAGGATTTATCATTCAAAAATGTAGAGATTTTACCATTCCAAAAACTGGGAGTTATCAATAAAAACACAGATAAATGAAGTGGAAACACTAGGTAAAGTGAGGGTTAGAACAAGGTGTAAACGCATGATGAAAACTCAAGTAAAAAGAGAGGGTGTTGAGATTACAACTTAAGGGAAAACGCAGAGGATTTCACTGCAAATAAACGTTGGGCAAAGGAATGATCCTACACTTATTATCCATGCACAGAAAGTTAGGGCATTTGAATCTAAGTCTTAAACACTGTAGTTAAGATAGTCGATTCGGCTCCTGGCCGACTGCTCAGGCACAAACTAATAACTTGGAGGATCACGAAATAGAGGATAAAAACTCAAATCTTCATCCAGATCTTCTCTGTGGAGAAGAAAATAATGAAATAAAAGCGTAATCAGGGAATAAAGAAAATGCAGACAGGAGATACAAGAGAGCAGGCAAGGTTTGGGTCTAGGGCTCACTCTGGCCACGTGCAAATAGACAATAACTCACAAGTAATGATACTGGGAATAACAATGGTTCTTACTAAATGAATCAAGCGACAAGGGGATTACAATTACCGTAGAATACACGTGCAAGGAAAGCTCATGGCAATGAAATCTTCATCAGAGTACATTAAAATAAACAAGTGTAAATTAAATTTAATTGCAAGTAACAACTTTAACAGGCGTACCTTAGCCAAATGTGAATTCTTCAAATTCGTTGTCTCACGCACGCTCCGTCCAACTCCCGCTTTCCAACCGATGTGACCTCACCGGTACCTCCCAGCCAACGCTAGGGGTACTCTTCTTCCCCCTGAGCCCCCCGAGCCGCAAAGGGGCCACACACACAATACCAGAGAATGCTAGCACCCAACTCGCCTTGCAAGGTCGAGCTACCACTTGTTACTTGAGCTGAGTATCCCAACTCCCACAAAAGAAACTTCAGTCAAGATGAAATTTCAGCAGCGTAACATTACGCAAAAAGATTTGATCCATACTCCTCCTCCGCCATCCTTTTTATAGAGTTTTTAAGTAATTAGTTTCCCAAAATTCTCATTAGATTCCTTTTTCATTAATTTAATTAAGAAAAACCTCCCTCGTACACATGTCGCCCATCCCCTAGTTGCACCAGAAAATCATTTTTATTAATTAATTAAATATTCTTATTTCCCTCACCCACCAAGAGCATTCCTAAAAACTCTCCTCGGTGTCCCAATATTCCCTTATAATTCTTAAATAACTTACTTCTTACTTAATTCCTATTTGAGTTCATAAATAGAAAGTTCCAAAGGCTAAATTCCTTACAAAGTTAGACTTTCAACTTTTTCTTTTAGTTTCCCCTTTTTTTAAGTTTCAGATTTTATTTAAGTTTCATTTTCTTTTAAGTTTCCCCTTTTTATAACTAAGTTCAGAATTAGTAGTTTAGATAAACAACCATTTACTCTTTTTATAAATTTAATCCTCCATTATAATTAATCCTCCAGTTATACGTCTAATTAGTTGTTGTTTTTTATGTTCTAAGGTTATACTTGGACCTAGGTTTTTAATTTACTATGCTTGGCAACAATTCTTAAGGGAAAAAATTAGTCATTAAAATTTACTTATCACATCATTCATTTTAAGGCCGACTAGGTTTATTCACTTACTAGTTAAAATCACGACGTGCCCTTCAATACGCACGACGTGCCCTTCAGGACGCACTACGTGCTCCAAGGGTGCCACTCGCCTCTTTCTATTTTCCTTGTGTGATGTTCCCTTCAAGACGCACTACGTGCTCTAAGGGTGCCACTCGCCTCTTTTATTTTCTTTGCACGATGTGCCCTTCAAGATGCACTACGTGCTCCAAGGGTGCCACTCGTCTCTTTCCGTTTTCCTTGCATGATGTGTCCTTCAAGATGCACTACGTGCTCCAAGGGTGCCACTCGCCTCTTGACTGAATTTGGTAGACGTCCAACCCCTGGAGTCAATACTCTGCCAGGTGAACTTGTGGGCAACTAAGGGACTCTAAGGAATAAGGCCCCTACCTTATTGCGCACCCCTTAGAATCATCATGAGCGACTGTCACAGTCTGCCCTCACGACATCGTGGGTCTTCTCAAACTAGGTAGTTGTTAACCTACAGTTCGATCCACGATGGGAGTGCTAGTAGGCTGTGGTAGTGCTGCCGCCACACCTCTGCCTCAATGTCTCTGGTTTTTTTTCGTGACCCCTCTACTCTAAATGTGAGTCTGGTCGACAAGATATCGTCAACCTGCATCCATCAACGAATCATGTCAGCAATAATAATCAATCATCATAATATCTAATCAGATGTACATATGTCATATCAATAACATTCAAACCCAACAGTCCACTCTCTGACTCGTTCCAGAGTCTAAGGGGTTTCATCGATGCCTCTGCATCCTCAATGTCGAAAGTCCTGCACACTCAGGAGAACCCAGTCAATAACACATGTCTATGTAAATACAACAAAACAACGTATCATCAAATCCATAATATCTCATAATCATAATCAAAACGACCAATAGTATAATAACCCAAATCACTTGCACACAAGTGTCCTCAAAGAATAAGTTCGCTCAGTGCGCGCAAGAGCATGATGTTTAAATATCTAGTTTTGTGCTTTACTTTCACATGTTCATATATCTTAGTTATGTTACACAACTATTACATTGTTCCATGTTGCAGCTGCAATTGTTCGACACCTATTCAAATTCGTTTTCCTCAATGGAACAACAATTGCATAGAGGACAATTTCCACTTATGATCTTCAAAAATATAACAAAGAAAATAGATGTTAAAGAAATGATCTTTCACACAACCCAACCAACATTTGTAACAGAATTGCGAACATACATAGTACAGGATCTCAAGAAACTAGCTAGCTCTACAACTATTGTGCGTATACATCTTCAATTCCATCCACACTTTGCTCATAAAAATTTCCTTGACCAATTTTCTGCAGCTTTTTTTTTTGTACAGTTGTATATTATAGTGTTTGATATATTAACTACTATGCTCACGTGCACAGGTTGAGAGTGTTTTGGTTGCAGTGAATGCTTACTTGACCCCCTTCGATCCTGTATGTTACAAATGCAACTCTCCTGCTTCTTCCTCTGCTTTCATAAATAATGGTACAATTGATTGTCTACAATGAAATAAAAAATGCCCTTATATATAGGCATTGCCTCAATGCTGCGATTCGAACCATCAACAACACAATCGTTGTTACAAGATGTGCTTCCTGGGTTAACAGAATTTCCAAATTAATTATACCTAAAGAAAAAGGAAAACAATGTCTACATGCTACATGACTTTGGGATCCATAGAAAATTTACATTAAATGAGGACAATTCCATATTGCATATCGGTTGAACCAAAAAATAAAAATTCATATCAAGCATTGGCAGGAAACTAAACAATCCCATGTGTATCTGTTTGTGCTACCCAATGAGGATATGAATAGAGTTTTGCAGTGCCATGGAAAATTGAACTGGAATTGCATAATATTGTTCAGTATAGTAATGAGAAGCATGAGGACAAACCTCATACAAAGTATCCAAATGTGAATAAATCAAACTCCATTAAGTTAAATGCTGACACTCTTTTCTATAACTCGTAATGTTAGAACATTGTCAGGTCAACCTGATCGTGGCTCATAGTACTATCAGAAGAAAATGTTTATAGTGATCTTTCTTCACGATAATATAGTAATTGACAAATTTCTTGGTTCCCATTTGGCGATTTAGTTATAGATGGGATACGATGCCCAATATCTGCTAGTTTTGTCCTATCTTGTGTTTGGTAGACTTTTGTTCATGTGCTTTTGTGTTGTAGTTCAAGGTTCTCATGGGCCCATTTTATGAATTATGGTTGGATGATACATTCAATATATTAGCGGTTTTTCTATGATCTTAAAGAATATACAAGACCTGCTTTTCCTTTTAATGTAAGTTGTGTGAAGCAAATGTAATATGTAGTTTATTTTAGCACTTTTACTTGATCGATGAAATTACCAAAATTCACCTTCAGAAACATTTTGAAATAAAAGGATATATGCTATGTGAATTCCAATGGAACTATGATATCAACCACAGAAAATTCAAATTCAAATTTGTTGTTTCTATACTTACGGTGAAATTGATAATACAATAATTTTACTTGAACATCCCAAAATTGATTTTCCTGTTTCTTTTTTATGCTTCTCTTATGCAAACACATCCTGGAAAGTATAAGCATGACTCACTTTCTCTATTCCTTGATCGAAGAGCCTGTTCACTTATTTAATGCACTTCATATTTAATTTTAAGACCATCAATGGGGCTTTGTTAACACCAATTATTGCTTCTGAAAATTCTCCTCACCTTTCTTTTTTCCCTCTTCTTTCCCTTTCTGGTTACTTAGTCGTTTTTTGGAAAATGTCTAGGTGCGCAGGTTGGTGGATTCATGTGTTCAGATTTCCATTGATGATGATTCTCTTATGCAAACACATCCTGGAAAGTATAAGCATGACTCACTTTCTCTATTCCTTGATTGAAGAGCCATTTCACCTGTTTAATGCACTTCATAGTTACTGTTAATACCACCAATGGGGATTTCTTAACAACAATTCCCGCTTCAGAAAATTTCCCTCACCTTTCTTTTTTCCCTCTTCTTTGCCTTTCTGGTTAGTTAGTCATATTTCGGAAAATGTCTAGGTGCACGGGTTGGCGGATACACGTGTTCATATTTCCATTGATGCTTTTATATCATGAGTTCGACCGACCACTTCCTCATTCCATATTCAACAACTTTTTGGATCGTGGGTTCCTGAGTAGGCAGGCTCAACATTGTCTTTCCATTGTTCTGTCACCTCCAAACAACACCCAGACTTCTCCAATCTACAAATTGACAACCAAATTCCCCTTTCTTTTTCTCATTTACTTTCCCTTTTTGGTTACTTAGTCATTTTTTTGAATATGTCTCATATGTCTATATCATGAGTTCGACCAACCGCTTCCCCATTCCATACTTTGCCACTATTTCCATCATCGGTTCTAGGCCAGACTTGCTCAACATTATGCTTCCATTTTTCCGCGACCTACAAACAACACTCGAAGTTCCGCGATATACAAATTGATCGTCGAAGTCCTTCATCATGCCTTGTTCTGTGACACACATTTTGCAGTCAAAAGTTCAGAGACATACAATTTGACCATTGGGCACTCACATCTCCTGAGTATAACTTGTGACCCTATTTTGAAGCTGGACCGACCTCTTTCCATACTTTTCCATTTCTTGGAATCTCTTTCACGGGTTGGAAGGTTCACGAAATGTCGATTGCTTAATTGCTCTTTGCCATGCCCGCCACCTTCACACTTCTTTCTAGATATGCAATTATTAAGATTTAATGCTAATAGCTCATCCTGCAGGAACCGTTAACATTGTTATTAATGTGTGAAAGGCTGGACAAGATCTTTCATTAATACAAATTAAACCAAGATTTGTGGAGGGTTGTATTATCCCTTCCGAGTGTTCATTTCAAGCATCATGGAATATCTTTTGTGCATCATCCGGTTGGCGGCTTCCCAAAATCTCCAATCCTTAATCACTCTTCGTCTTCACCGCCACCTTCGCACTTTTTTCTAAGTATGCAATTAGTAATCTTTAATGGTAACAACTCATTATGCATGAACCATAGAAATTGTCGTTGATTAGCGAAAGGCTCGAGGAGATCTTCCATTGATACACATTAAACCAAGATTTGAGAAGGGTTATATTCTCCCTTCTAAATTTTCATTTCAAACATCATCTAGAGAAAACAAACATTCTTGTTAAATTATGGAAACAATTCAACAACAGTTTTGTCTAGATATAGTAAATACCTTCATGCATGATGACCAGAACTTCTAGTGGTCCAGGGCATATTTTTACTACTCATCTCCTTCCGCCGAGAAGAAAAGAAGAAGATGGTCCCTTGGTGCACCGAGAGATATATTTCAAGCCAAATAATTCCAAGGAAATCCCCCCTTCTCAAACAACCTACCCCCCTGCATTGATGGTTGATGCAGAGGTTGATGCGATCAATTTTGATCCGAAAGAAGATGATTTGATCGACGATGATATAGTGATGGATGATGGAAATGTAGATGATGTTCCCACTCCTGTGCCCAAATTGAAATCCACCATAACTGGGGGCACTTCCTAGCTTGACGATGGCAGCCCTGACAAGACCAAAGGAAGGGGTTTTAGAAAATAAACCGACAGTGAATGTAATAGCTTCTTTGCAACTCAAGAGTTTGAGTCTCTAGGCTCGGAAGGCAGTCCTCGCCATCAGAAATGTATCCTTTCCTTTCATTTTTTAGGTTTTTGGATTGGGTTTGTATTTGTCCCTAGTGCAACTTGTGTCCCTGAAGTTTTTGAATGTAAGGAAATGGTCTCTTGGTGCGCCCAGAGATATATTTCAATCCAAAGAATTATTCAATTGCAAGACCACTCTCGTTCTCTGGATATACAATTAACATCTTAGGGGGTGAGGACCATAAATCCCATTGGTGCAAGGCATATTCCTACTACTCATTCCCTTCCACCCAGAACAAAGTAATTTGGACCTCCGGAATTTCTCGTGCAGCCTGTGTCCCTGAAGTTTTTTCCTGTAAGGAGGGGGTCTCTTGGTCCCCTTCTTCCCAGAACGAAGTAATTTGCACCTCTCGAATGGCTCGTGCAGGCTATGTCCCTGAAGTCTTTGAATGTAAGGAGGTGGTCTCTTGGTGTGTCCTCACTTTCAATTTCGGGATCTTTCGCTTGCCCTGCAACATTTTTTCTCTTCTTCCTCACGAGAATCTTGTAAGAACTATCAATTTTACCATGAGGAGGGTTCTTATCTCCTCTTGCGTTTGAAGAATTCTGGGTTTCTTTCTTATTGGGGTGATTCCTTGGAGCGATGTTGCGGGATGTCATGCTCTTGGCAGTGGTTGTTGTGGATTTGACACTCTTCTCACCAGGGCCTTTTCCCTATTATTTGTACAATTCATTGGTTCTTTGAAATGTCTCTAGGTCGCCAACGTCAAGAACATGAGTGTTGTTGACCTGTTTAAAGCCAAAAAATTATTCCACTGCGGAACCACTCTCCTGTTTCTTTGTCACCTCAAGTCTTCTGAAAGATATTGAGATTGTGGCAGCCAACATTGACCTTCTGAGGAGAAGACTGCAAGGAGTTCCTAAAAAGCATCATAATCAGTTTTGTATGCATGTTCAAGATCGTGCCGATGGCTCCTACATGTTGTCACACTACATGAACAACACATAATTGTATGCATTTTTTTGTTTTTTGTAATTCTTGTACCTATGTATATAAAAAATATGTTCAATGCTTCGGTGTAAAGAACTCAGTCCAATGTCTATGGATAAATATATATTTCCCACTATTTTTTTTTTATAGATTTACTATTAAAAAAAGTTCCTTGGAATCTTGGTTGGTGCTTCTTTGCTAGATTTAACACCTCTTCTCGTTTGCATGGTTTGATAGTCTAGTAATTCTTAAATATTGTATTGACTCAAGTAATTTGATCTAATATGGAGCATTGAACAATTATATGACAATACATTGTGTCGATCACATGAGTCTTATATGGAAACATAAATGAATTTCAGATAGTTTCAAACCAACATTCAATTCTATTCATAATGCAAATAGAACATAGAAACACTAATTCACAATGTGGGTATTGGGGCCCTGCCCAGGAAGTTTCGTTTTCATCTCAACCTTGCTGAGCAAACAATCTCTTATTTCCCTTTCACTTCCTTGATTCCTTTACTCCAAAAGGAAAAACATTATTAGTTGTCCATCCCCTGGTCTCTATTTGAGCACTTTTACTTTAATAATGAAATTACCAAATTTCTTCTTCGCAAATATTTTGAAAACAAAAATTGATATATGGTAGTTGAAGTAAAATGGGGCTATGAAATCAACCACAATATTAAAATTCAAGTT
>JASDQU010240593.1:37413-49894 GCA_032191745.1 Picea mariana | reverse complement strand
TTATTATTTCCGTGTATCTAATTGTTGTGCAAATGTAGCTCTCCCAATTTCTATTTTGGTATCAGAGCGGGGACAACCCTGACTCTCTCATGAGAGGGGTTGTGATCATGAGAAATCTATAAAGATGAATGTACTATAGGAGTAAGATTTAGGTGTGTGAAGATTTGTGTGTGACTGTGTGAGTAGTTTGCTTGCGTTGCCTTTGTCAAGTGTAAGATTTTGTAAGTTATTGTTTGTGTGGATATTGCTACGTTTAGTCTACATCAAATTTGCAGCGTGCAAGTTTATGGAAGTGTGGATCACTGTGTTTCTGAGCCCACGAGTCATTAAGAGGCATACTACCAGTGTGAAGACCAGTCAAACTGCATACGAGAAGGAGCCTGCACCACTGGAGAAAGGGTCGTAAGGAGGATTTACCGGACTGCAGAAAGGAATTTGTTGTAACATTTATTTCTATTGTGTGGGTTGAGATCGCTACCCAAAAATTGCCCAGATCTATGAAGTGCATTAAGTGTAATTCTTTAATCGTGTCCAATATTTTGTAGCCATCCCTCCTCTATCGGGAAACACTACATGTAGATCCGTTTCCATCCTTTAATACTTGTTCTACTAGTGCATACAGATCATGCATGAGATGAGATGTGGTCAATGGCCAATTGCTATTGTTGTTTTCAAATTTGGTCCCCAGTCAAATTTAAAAGAGCCATCATTTGAAGAATTTGAGAACAATTTTGCTGAGAGGTTTCATTATCTGTTGCATGCAATATCTGTCAGAGTTTGGGAGATACAGATTACATCACATTCGCATCCATATTAGTTTTATGTGTAAATGTGTATTGCTTGTGTATGCCATTATATGATTATGAAGAAGGCCAACTATTGAATAGACTAACACAATTCAAATTGGTGGTTCTCCACGGCGTGAGAACAGATCGCTAATTTAATTATGTCTAAGGTTTTTTTAAGCTAATGTGACCTATTGTGCTCCAGGAGCATTAGTTACAGGCTATTTTTATGAGGTCAAGTTGTGAAATTGACTACTAAAGACATTCAATATATAGATAATTCTCCTATATAGCTGTTGAAATTTTCTCTTCGTGGGAATTCAATAGATGGAAGTGTATCCATAGGATGGTTCAGTATCAAGATTGTCCTTCGGGAAGTCGAGAAGCGTCGGTTGTACAAAGAACATCAAAGATGGTCGGAAACAGTTTTATCTGTGTTGTATGAAGTGGTAGCTCGAAGATGATGGGAGAGAAAGAGCATGTCCACGAAATTCAGAGATGGGTGTAAGTGCATATAAGGACCAGTCAGACAAAGACATATGACAAATTTTGTAATCATGATTTCAATATTGTAAGTTTTTTGAATGTAAGCATTAAAGGGGGGTGTTAGAGATAATGCTCACATTATTGTTGTGTGTTAAGTTCGGAGATTGGCTTGAGGTTTTGTAGGAGACTGTTGAGATATTCTCTCAACCCAAATCTCCAAGATTAGAATTAGTTGAATCTCACTCCAACTATATATACATGTTATATCTTGATGTGTGATATTAATACAAAATATTATTTGTGTGTATCTAATTATTGTGCAATGGTAAAAATGATTGAAGTAAATTTATGCTTGGGATTCTTGGAATTTGATATTTATCTTTTCAGCATATTTGCAAGATCCCTTCCCATACTTTATTAGAAGCAAATACCATAAATAAATAGAGTTCACATTCTAATAATGTGTTAGTATCACAATAAATCAATAAATCAATAGTGATCACTTATATACAAAATAGAATTAGAAACAAATTATAATCTAAATATCAATAAAATTATATGTGATTGATTTTCATTACTTTTTTCCTTCCATAATACATTTCCATTTCAGTTCAGATTATTTGTTTCACAAACTCATTAATCCTCCCTTTATATATAGACCTAGTGAAGCTAACCACTTCACCCACTTCATGCAAAATTAAGCATTTTCCAATTTATTTAACTTTATAAATTCTTAATTATTCATCAACCCTTTTTTTTAAAAGATGTTAAAGCCTCTCTCTTTCTTTCTTTTTCCTTTAATACATATTTCAACTTCAAAACAACAATTGATAATATCTTAGGAAAATATCTTATGAAAGAGTGAAACTTGTAGTAAAAAAACAACTTTCGCTAGGCAGGTGCACAACTTTTTTTTTCCATCAGCTGGGAAGCATGGCAAAGAGTAAGAACAATAGCAAGGGCAATATTATAACACAAAAGGTAGGATGGTATATTATATAAGGGTACATCAACCTTTACACGAGTATATGGAAGATGTGCACGCACACCCCCCTCAAAACCCCTCTCATAACTATATATATGAGACAACTGTTTGACTTATACAAGAAATCCATTGAAGACTACATAACTTCTATTGTTTTATTATATTTGAGGAGACACATTGATGATGAGTTGATGAGGAGAGAACTTGTGAGACTTTTTAAAAAGGTGATGTTTAGATGGTTGTCATACATTTTTAATTATTTGGATGGTTGTTCAGCTGAAATGCAACTCTATAACTATTACTTAAGATCAGTTTCTAATCTCTCCCAAGGTGCAATGATGTGTTTCCGGGACCTCTTCTATCATGAAACACTGACAATGTGGCAAATTCAGTTCGTGTTTTATTTTATAAAGAGCGGGACGGAAAACAAATTGAGGGGCGTTTATTGAGGAACGTTGTTGTTTTTTCGAAACCTTGATTTTGAAGGCCCCATGTTGGAAGCTACTGTAGCTTACTATTTTCGAAAGGCTGCTTCTTGGTTTGCGGAGTATTCATTGTCCAGTTGATATGGTTAAGGTGAAGCAATGTTTGAAACATGAGAAGGAAGTAATTGCCCAATTATATTTGTACCCATTCTCAAAACATAAATGCGAGATGTTATTAAAGGAAGTACAACATGCACTCCTTTCCGAGTATGGATCGAAGTTATGGAAAAAGAGTATTCAGGCTGCCATGCCAAGATAGATGATCTCTCCAGGATGTACATGTTGTTTTGTGAAATATCTAAAGCTTTGGACCTAATAGCAAATATTTTTGGTGAACATGTAAGTAGGGAAGGGACAGCACTAGTTAAACAGGAAGAGAATACCTTAAGCCATAAGTCAGAGAGAGACAATACAGGTGGCCAGGAAGAACAACTGGCATTTCTTCGGAAGATTATTGAATTGCTTGATAAATACTTGAAATATGTGGAGAATGTGTTTCAGAACAATTATCATTTCGATTAGGTTTTAAATGAGGCACTTCTCTCATCTTGCAACAATGGAGTTGCAGGACGCATAGGCGCAGAATTGCTGGCGGCATATTGTCACAWTGTCCTCCAAAAGGGTGGGGTTAAAAATCAAGCCATCATGATATAGAGGGTACTCTCGAAACGGCGGTGAAAATTTTGGCATGTATGAGTGATRAAGATAKATTGGATGAAATTTAAAGCGAAAAACTAGCTCGTAGACTTCTGTTTCATACTAGTGCAAATGAAAATAATGAATGGAAGATATTGTCGAAGCTAAAGCAGGGCATGCTAACAGATTTGACCCGAACAAGGAAAGACCAAAATATCTTCAGGCATGCCTTGATAATAATCCCAAGTATTCATCTCGAAATAGATTTCACTGTTAAAGTGTTGACTACTGGACTTTGGCCGAGATATTGATTTTCGGAAATTAATGTGGACCTGGTCAAATGTGTAGAGGTATTCCAAATATTTTATTGTACACAAACTGAACATAGGAAACTTACGTTGATATATTCTTTGGGTATGTGTGATATTATCGTTTGGTTTGAAGCCAAGCTGCCAACAGAAATGATAGTTACAACTTATCAAGCACCCATGTTACTGTTGTTTAATATCTCTGCGATGCTGAGCTCTTCCGAAATCCAATTTCAATATACATCAAAGATGGAGGTAATGCTAATCAAATTGACCCGAACAAGGAAGGGCCAAAATATCTTTAAGGCATGCCTTGATAATAATCCAAATATCCATTTCGAAATAGATTTCACTGTTAAAGTCTTGACTACTGCATTTTGACAAGCAAATTTTCTGAAATTAATCTTCCTTTAGGCATAGTCAATATAGGTATTCCAAAATTTTATTGTTGACTGCTGGATTTTGGCCGAGTTGCAGATTTTCTGAAATTAATCTTCCTTTAGACATGGTCAATTGTGTACAGGTATTCGAAAAATTTTATTCTACACAAACTGAAAGCCATAAACTTAAGTGGATATATCTTTGGGTATGTGTGATATTATCGGCTTGTTTGAAGCCAAACTGTCAACAGATATGATAGTTACAACTTATCAAGCCGCGACGTTACTGTTTAATACCTTTGGGTTGTTGAGGTATTCCTACATCCAATTTCAATTAAATTTGCCAGATAAAGATCTTGTTGCATTCCTACATTCACTTGCATGTGGAAAGTACCAAATTTGGTCAAACGACCCAACACTGGAACATTTACTGCTGACAATTTTGAATTCAACCATAAATTTAGATATATGAAAAGGATGATTCGGGTACCATTTCAACTAGTTGTCGAAGAGCAAAAGGTCTTTGAGCATGTTGAAAAACAGATGTCATGTAATTGATGCCTTCATAGATCTCATCAAGAAGAATCGAACAGTTTTACTTCATCAACAATTGTGAGTGAATGCATTGAACAATTTGGAATGATATTCAAACAAGAGAAGGAAGCAATAATTAAACGGATTGAAGATTTGATTGAAAGGGATTTCCTCGTTCTAAACAAAGAAAATGCTCATATATATAAAGATATGTTTAGTAAAGGTAAAGGCTTGTATTTTTAGAATCCTTTGGACCTTTGGTATAAACTTTTATTTTATATATAAAGATTTGTTTACTAAAGGTAAAGGCTTGTATTTTTAGAATCCTTTGGTATAAACTTTTATTTTATAAGGAACTTATGTTGTGTAATTTAACTTTTTCTTTAATAAGTTTTTAATCAAAAGAGGCTGCCTTTTGTAATAGAACTGTTTTCGTTTATTAATTTTAACAGGCACATAAATTATGACAAAGTGATGACCATCTTATCAGCAGTTTATGATAATTTATGTGCCTATCAAAATTAATAACCAAAATAGTTCTATTACAAACAGCAGCCTCTTCCAATTAAAAACTAATTAAAGAAAAAGTTAAACTACAAAATATTTTATCGTTATAAAATAAAATTTGGTATATTTTATACCAAAGGGTTCTAAAAATAAAAGCCTTTACGACACATATCTTAATACATTTTTTTTTCTTTGTCTGGAACGAGTAAATCCTTTTCAATCAAATCTTCAATCCGTTTACTTATTGCTTCCTTCTCTTGTTTGAATATAATTCTAATTTGTTCAATGCATTCACTCACTAGTTGTTGATGAAGTCAAACTGTTCGACTCTTCATGATGAGACCTATGAAGGCATCAATTACACGGCATCTATTTTTAAACATGCTCAATGACCTTTTGATCTTCGACTTTTTTCTCTTCAACAACCGGTTGAAATGGAACCCGAATCCTCTTTTTCCTATATCTAAATTTATGGTTGAATAAAAAATTGTCAGTTGCAGTAAATGTTCCATTGTTGGGTTGTTTGAGAAGAATATGGTACTTTCCTCATGCAAGTGAATGTAGGAATGCAACAAGATCTTCATGTAAATTTAATTGAAATTGGGTGTAGGAATAACTGAACTTTTTTATTTTTCTAATTTTCATATCTAATTATTATTATGATTATCTTATGATTTCAAACATATTTTAATGTGACTGTTATCATAGAATAATTACACATTGAAAAATTCTAGAAGATACATTATTAGAAATATGAAAAAACCCATCACAAGATAAGTTAGTAAGTATGAGGAATATCTCTCAAGGATAGCCAATCACTAGACAAAAATAGTGCCCCTCAAAACTTATGCAACTAGCAACTGACAATTACAACTAGCACTGTAATTGGCAACTGGCACAAAGCAACTGGGCAATGTGGCCCACTTGTCATTTTTTGTCTTTTAACTTTATTTTATTTCTTTTGTTGCCTTTACAGATATTCCAATGGGCCTACTTGGTCCTCTTGTCATTTATTTATTTCTAGTGCATTCCAAGTTCTTTTATAATGGTTTCTTTGCATTTTTTTATGGAATATGACTACCTGGAGTTACAAAATTTCAACACTTTCTCAAGAAGTGAGACATTCTCTATTCTTTGATTTCTTCTGTTATAGAAAAATTTCTTCACGAGCCATGTTGATGATCCATCTTCACAAAACTGTGTTCAGCACCTCGGGTGAATGGGGACCACACTTGGACCATTCACCTTCACAAGTACACCCTTGTGAGTGAATGTCATCACAGGTAAACCCTTGTTAGTGAATCTCTCATTCTTTGTTGGTTAAACCACCAATCTTGGGAGAATGACTTCTGATGTTATTTGACAAGTGGAAGCACCTCAAGTACCTCGAGTGCATAGGTAAACTCATGTAAGTAAGGAATACGCCTAACTCGGTTACCTATCCTTCTCCCTAGGAGAAGGTATGCCTGATGCTTTCCTGGGCCACTCACCACCACAAGTACACCCTTGTGAATGAGTGTCACTTATAGGTAAACCCCTGTAAGTGAATCTGTCATTTTATAATGCCTTATGCAACCATGCACTAGAGAAATACTATCACCTCAATCCTTCTGTCCTTCGAAGACTGCACCTGGGCAATTCACCACTAATACACTCCTGTGAGTGAATGTTTTCTCGATGCTTCCTCCCGGAGAACCATCAACACCTCTAGTCTTTTGTCCTTCGAAAATTGCACCTTAAATATTCTCCACTGATCAAATCACCATGGCCAAGCTTGGGAAAATGACTACACAATACTGCTCAAACATCAACATCAACATTGCAGAGGTATTAAACCAGAGTAATGTGGCTGCTTGATAAGTTGTAACCATCAGTTCTGTTGGAAGCTCGGCTTCAAACCAACTCAGAATATCACACATACCCAAAGAAGATATCAACGTAAGTATTGAACTTTGTGTAGAATAAAACTTTTCGAATACCTCTACACTTTTGACCATGTCCAAAAGAAGATTAATTTCATAAAATCTTCAACTCGTCCAAATTCCAGTAGTCAACACTTTAAGAGTGAAATCTTTTTAGAGATGGATATTTGGATTATTATGAGGCACGCCTTAAATATATTTTGGTCGTTCCTTGTTCGGGTCAAATCTCTAAGCATTACCTCCCTCTTTGATGTATATTGAAATTGGGTGTTAGAATAACTCAACATCGTAGAGGTATTAAACACCAGTAACGTGGCTGCTTGATAAGTTGTAACTATCATTTCTGTTGGGAGCTTGGGTTCAAACCAACTGATAATATCAGACATACCCAAAGAATATATCCACATAAGTTTTGGACCGTTCATTTTCCGTGTAATAAAACTTTTCGAATACCTATACATTTAACCAGGTCTACACGCAGATTAATTTCATAAAATCTGTATCTTGTCCAAAGTCCATAGTCGACACTATAATAGTGAAATCTATTTCGATATGGGTATTTGGATTATTATCCAGGCATGCCTTGAAGATATTTTGGTCTTTCCTTGTTTAGGTATTTGGAAATAATGAAGTAAGAGTGAATTGTAAGTGTGAGTTTTAAGAGTTTTTTTTAAGAGTGAATTGTAAACGTGAGTTTTAAGAATCATTTTTAAGAGTCAGTTTGTAGTTTATTGTCCATAGAGTTTAGTTGTGTGTGGTTTGCATGTAATTGATTTAGTAGAATCTTTCTATATAATGATGTAATGAGTCTTCATTAAATAATAGAGAAATAATAGAGAAATGAGCATAGCTTTACTCTGTGTTTGTTTCACATATTTTATCTTGATATCAGAACTACGATAATAAAATACCAAAATTCATAAAAATCCGCAGGTCCATCCTCTAGAAGGGTACAGTGGCACACTACTCGGCCTTTCCGTGCAGAGGAAATAGAGAAATTTCCGCGATCGAAATTAACTTACAGTGCGTAAAGTGTCAGAGATTTAAGCTTATAGTGCGTAAAGTGTTAGAAATTTCCGCAGTATATTTAAGCGGGAGGTGCGGATACCCCGCAGTCTATTAACGTGTGAGGTGCGGAAACCTTAACGTTTATGCATGTCTGAAGTTTCAACGAAAAAAAAAAAAACGTGATGGTATGTGCTAATCTGTGCGTGAGCAAAGTTTGCATGCAGAGGTGAGCTCGTGGAGATACCTTGCATGCGTGGAGTTTGAAACTCACTATTTTTTTATTAAAGTGGATACAATTTTTTTTATTAAATGGATATTTCTTATTAAGTCGAGCGTGATAATGGAATCGAGAGCTCCATTACCTCCATTAATTTTTTTGAATGATGTTGTCAATCAAAAGCACCAACCAGAAACACTGAAATCATCTGGACTGGATCACGGTCGTGGCTGGGCAGTCATCGTCCTCTTGTAATTTGTCTCACATGCTCAAGTATGGAATGCCTACTTACTTGCGGTACTATGTAGGTCTGGTTCCGCTTTGGCAAGAGCACTCTGACCAAACTGTCTACAGTCCTCCTGTGTAAATGAATTTATAAGCAATATAAATTCGAGCTAATTTTTTTTGGAAAAAAAAAGTCGAGCGTGAAGGTGATCCTGAGTGTAAATTTTGTTTTATATATGTGGATGCAAGCGTTAAGGTTTTGAGTGTTTTGAGTGCATGCGTGGAGTTTTGAAACATGAGTTTATATAGCTTGCATGAGTGAGTGCTTTTTTTTCTTGGGAGCATTTCAAATTAGTACTAGTATTTAAATAGTTTTTTTTTAATAGTGAGGTGGAGTGGAGTTATAAAGTTTATTAAAGAAAGAAAGTTTATTAAAGAAATTTTATGATAGTTTCATAAGAGTGGAGTTATAAAATGATAAAGAAAAAGGTGGAGTGTGATTTAAGGATCATAAATCTTTTTTCGAAAAATTGATATTATTTTTTTTAATATATAGTGGATATTTTGAATATTAATGGTGCATGCATGGATGTATGTATGATTTAAAGGTGTATGCATGCATGATCTAAGCTGTGTATAGAGATAGAGTTGGATCAGTAGATTCGAAGGCAAAGATGCTCAACATAGGAGAAAACTCGACAGAAAGTTGCATATCCTTGGTGATTCACTTGCAGAGAATATCTTGCAGTGATGGCGAATCCGCTGACAGAGACCTACCTCAACGAAGCCAACAAGTTAGATGGCTCGAATTTCATTAACCGAAAATTTAAGATGCAAATGTTCATGGAAGGCTATGGTGTCTGGAACATTGCGAAGGGAACTGAACTGAAACATGATGCGGCTGCAGGTGCGACAACAACACAGATCCAAGATTGGGAGAAACGCGAAAACAAGGCAAAGGTATTGTTGCACATGCCAGTTAAAGATAGTATAATTCCACATATCAGAGATGCTACAACTTTTGTTGCAACATGGACAATGCTTAAAGCATTGTATGAAACTAGCAACACAAATCGCATTATGTTTCTGAAATCTAAATTGCTAGGCATTAAAATGGATGGAAATGAATCTGTTAGTTCATTTTTGGGTCATATTAAAGAGGTGAAAGACAAGCTAGTAAATATAGGGGAAACTGTTTCTAACACTAACCTGGTCACTATTACCTTAAATGGTATGCTAGAAGATTATCATATGTTCATAATAGATCTCATAGCAAGGGAGAAACCTCCTACTTTTGAAGAACTGACAGGTATTTTGCTGCAAGAGGAAGAGAGGTGTGGGAATCTGAAGCCAAAGAATAAATATTTGGCATTGTGGTCAAATAACAGATCTGCGAGAGGGAGATCAGGGGAAAGAGGCAGAGAAGGAAGTGCATTGCAAAAAAAACAATCTTCAAATTCACGTATGCAATCTGACAAGAATGAGTCAAAGAGTTGTTTTTATTGTGGTCGACCTGGACATATTGTTAAAGACTGTCATAAGAAGAAAAATGATGAGGCTGGGAATAAACCTAGAACACATTCAGGTCATTATGCGGAAAAATCGTCAAATCATGATCTCAGATTATTTATTGTTAGTGATGATATTGATGAACCCCCAAATTTTGAATCACGGGATCTTAGGCTATTTGTGTCTAATGCTTCATTATCTACTGAAACAGATGATTCTAATGCCTGGTTTGTGGATTCTGGAGCATCAATACATATGACATGCAATAAGATGTGGTATACTAATTTTAAAGAAACACATAATGGAGCCAACATATATCTTGGTAATGACCGCGCTCATCAGATCAAGGGATATGGAGACATTCTTGTGACATTGCCGAATGGTATAATTCATCACATTCACAATGTTGTTTATGTACCAGGAATAAAGAAAAAATTGATCTCTGTGTCCACCATTACAGATCAAGACTTGAAGGTTGAGTTCTTCAAGAATTGTTGCATAATGAAGGATCTACTGGACCATTTCAAAACTATTGCAATGAGAGTCAGAGCAGGAGGCCTATAAAAACTTGATGTTACCAGCAAAGCACATCATGCACTGACTTCTGCAACTATGCCCACAGAGATTCTTTGGCATCAAAGGTATAGACACATCTATCATCCTGATTTATTGTTATTACAGAAAAATAATATGGTTGAAGGACTTCCCATGTTAAAGAATGAAAATGTTTCTTGTGATGGATGTGCATTAGGAAAGATGCACAGAGATGAATTCCCCTCTAATCCTGATAAGAAAAAGAGAGATGTGTTAGATCTTGTGCATACTGATGTTTGTGGGCCTATGTAGACTAGGTCTTTAGGAGGTGGATTTTACTTTCTATTGTTTATTGATGATTGCACGAGATACACATGGGTTTACTTCCTTAGACGAAAAAGTGATGTTTTTGAGTACTTTAAGGAATTCAGAACCATGGTGGAAAAGTAGACAGGAAAATCCATCAAAATCCTCCGTTCAGATCAAGGGGGAGAGTATAAATCAGGGGACTTGAACAAATATTGCAAAGATCATGGAATAGTACAACAATTTATAGTACCTCACACTCCACGGCACAACGAAGTCGCTAAAAGGAAAAACAAAACTCTGGTAGAGTGTGCACGTAGTACGATGAAAGGTAAGAATCTCTCAAATGCATTTTGGGCTGAAGCCATATATACTGCAGTTTATTTAAAGAATAGAAGTCCAACAAGGTGTCTGGATAATGTTACTCATTTCGAGGCCTTGTATGGTTCAAAACCTGTAGTTCATAATTTGAAAGTATTTGGGTGTAAGGCTTTTGCTCATATTCCAAAGGAGAATAGGAGGAAATTCGATGCTAAAGCCATTAAATGTATTTTCATTGGGTACTGTTATGAATTTAAAGCATACAAACTGTTTGATCCTACTACTCACAAAGTATTTGCAGGTAGAGATGTATTTTTCCATGAGCAGGAAGCAGGAAATCATGGCGACAACAGTCATAAGGAATGGCAGATACTTCTTGATGAAGGAGTTAAATAAGAGTAGCAGCAGCAACCCACAAAACAACAACCATCCCCGCAGTGACAACATCAGCAACAACAAAAAGAAGGACTCGGTAATATGGACAATTGAAGCAGTCATAGTTCACCTAGAGGTGAAGACAGATCTTCACAAAGTAAGGAGGAAGATAATCAATTGAGAAGATCTTAACGACAGATTTAGCTTCCTGAGAGGTATATCTACTATGCCCTAATGAGTAGCATTTCAAATGTCATAGAACCCATGAATTTTGATGAAGCTAATGAACATGATGAATGGAAAAATGCAATGGAGGAAGAATANAGACTATGCCCTAATGAGTAGCATTTCAAATGTCATAGAATCCATGAATTTTGATGAAGCTGATGAACATGATGAATGGAGAAATGCAATGGAGGAAGAATATGAATCTATAATGAAAAACAATACTTGGGAATTGACTGAATTGCCTAAACATAAGAAGCCCATTGGATGCAAATGGATATACAAACCCAAGTTTAAATTAGATGGTAGTATAGATAAGTATAAGTCTAGACTGGTTGCAAAGGGGTATTCACAAACATAAGGTATTGATTATGCTAAAACATTTGCACCAGTAGCTAAATTGAATACTATCAAAATGTTAATCTCTTTAGCTACAAAGTATCATTGGAAGTTGCATCAGTTAGATGTTAAATCTGCATTTTTGAATGGTGAGTTAAAGGAAGAGGTTTACCTTACTCAACCTGAAGGGTTTGTTGAAAAAGTGCAGGAACACTTAGTGTGTAAGTTAAAGAAAGCATTGTATGGACTAAAACAGGCACCTAGGTCATGGTATGAGAAGATAGACTCTTTATTTCTTCAACAAGGTTTTATGAGGAGCAAAAGTGATCCAAATCTGTATACTAAATTTGATGAACAGGGGTATATAGTATTGATTTCATTATATGTTGATGAT
>JASDQU010240593.1:5531-37363 GCA_032191745.1 Picea mariana | reverse complement strand
GATGTTAAATCTGCATTTTTGAATGGTGAGTTAAAGGAAGAGGTTTACCTTACTCAACCTAGAGGGTTTGTAGAAAAAGGGAAAGAACACTTAATGTGTAAGTTAAAGAAAACATTGTATGGACTAAATCATGAACCTAGGTCATGGTATGAGAAGATAGACTCTTTCTTTTTTCAACAGGGTTTTATGAGGAGCAAAAGTGATCCAAATCCGTATGCCAAATTTGATGAGCAGGGGTATATAGTATTGATTTCCTTATATGTTGATGATTTAATAATTACAGGAAATGCAGAGAAATTAATTGATGAAATCAAGGAGCAGTTGTCACAGGTATTTGAAATGAAAGATCTTGGTGAGTTACATTACTGCCTAGGTCTTGAAGTTTGGAGAAATGCAGGCCAAACTTTTGTTTGTCAGAGTAAGTATATCAAAGAAATAATTAAGAGATTTAAAATGGATCAGTGTAAGTCTTCTAGTGTTCCCATGCACCAGAATGTGAAACTTTCTTGTGATGATAGTTCGAAGGAGGTGAATGGCACTGTGTATATATAGATGGTGGGTATTCTGAATTATCTCACCACAACCTGCCATGATATTGCATATTATGTGAGTGTGTTAAGTCAGTTTATGGTGAAACCTCATGAAAGCCATTGGAATGTAGAAAAGGTAGTACTTAGGTATCTAAAAGGAACACTTGATTTTGGTATTAAATATACTGATGCATCTGATGTTGAGTTGACAGGTTATTCAGATTCTGATTGGGCTGTCAATCTGGATGATCGAAGATCAACCACTGGATATGCATTTGGAATTGGATCTGGGGTTGTTTCATGGAGCAGTAAAAAGAATCCTACTGTATCTTTGTTGTCTACTGAAGCATAATATAAAGCTTTGTGTGCAACAACTTATGAAGTTGTTTGGTTACGAAGACTTCTTCAAGATGTTGAAGAAGAACGAAAGGAAGCTACGATGATCAAATGTGATAATCATAGTTCAATCAATATTGCGAAAAATATGATTTTTCATGCAAGGACAAAGCATGTTGAAGATCAGTTTCATTTTGTTAGAGAAAAGTTGCAGTCAAATGAAATAGCTCTCATGTATTGTAATACTAGTGAAAATGCTGTTGATATTTTCACTAAGCTTCTTGGAAAGATTAAGTTTGATTTGTTTAGGGAGATGTTAGGTGTAGAAGTCAATCCATTATCCATTAAGGGGGAGACTTGGAAATAATGGAGTAAGAGTGAGTTGTAAGCGTGAGTTCTAAGAGTCAGTTCTAAGAGTCAGTTCGTAGTTCACTGTCTGTAGAGTTTAGTTGTGTGTGGTTTGCATGTAACTGAATCAGTAGAGTCTTTTCCTATATAATGATGTAATGGGTCTTCATTGAATAATAGAGAAGTGAGCATAGCCTCACCCTATGTTTGTTTCACATATTTTATCTCAGGTATGTTAGCATGTCCTCCATTTTTTTATCTATATTGTCCACCACATACTTGTTTTAGTTTGGAAAATATTTTTCATTCATTCATTATTGGAGTTGTCTCTATATAAATTTAGTGAATCAAATCAAATATGTATATCCAACAATTATTTTTTGAATTTCTAACAAAATTAAACACAAAAATTCCTAAAAAGAACCAAAATGTAAAACATTTACAACTTTATTATCTTCACTTGCACTAATATCAAACATAAGTCTAGGAGCAAGTATTTTGGCTAGAAATTTAAGCTAATAGATCTTTATCACTCACACATGCCAAATTTTTCAGTGTTGTTTCCAAAGTACGCTCTATTTAGTTTACACAAAATTATTATTTTTTGTTGTTTAAAATTTATTTCTGAATGCAAAAATGGATTCAGTATTGAAATCCTAACTGAAGTGATCATTGTTCTGAAACACAATATCCACAATTTTCAATTATTTATCATGAAATTCAATAATCTTCCAAACAAATTCCATCTGTTCTTCCTAGCCACCTATATTGTCTCTTTCCTCTCACTTATGGCTTAAGTCATTCTCTCCATGTTTAACTAGTATTCTTCCTGGCCGCCTATATTGTCTCTTTCCTCTCACTTATGGCTTAATTCATTCTCTCCATGTTTAACTAGTGTTGTCCCTTCCCTAGTTACATGTTGACCAAAAATATTTCCTATTAGGTTCAAAGCCTCAGGTATTTCACAAAACAACATGTACATCATGGAGAGATAATCTATATTCTAGTATTTCAACAAGGCATGGCAGCCTTGTTAATGAAAATGCATAATTACATCCTTAACTAGTTACTCAGATAGTTTATCGTTACAGGAGTACAGGAAAATACATAATATATTGTGTAACAATACATATTTATATTAATAGAATACACATCAATAGTGTAGCGTGTTACATCAATTTTATCTCTGCTTATTCTTTTCATGGTATCAGAGCGAGTTTGGGCCTCACTCCATCACTGGAGGGCTAGAGACCCAAGGTTATGAAAGTATCTCTTTGAGAGAAGAGGATTCGGTCTTGAAACTACTTCTACTGTTGCATAGCAAAGGAAGGGAAGTCAGTGATGAAGAGCCTTCTTGCACATACAAAAGCTATGAAGCCAATAAATTGTTGAGTTCAAGCGCTGAGGAAAAATATGGTCGATTGTTTGTTGAATTTTTCAAGGAAGGTGTTATGGAGCCAACCGCCGGAGGTTGTCACCAAGAAGCCAGCCACCAGAAGCAGTGATTTGGTAAAGCTAGTAAACACTCAAATTTCCATTTATTTATGCTTTTAAAACTTCTATGAAAAATGGTTGTGTATTGATCATTGTAAGTACCCTACGATATCTTAAAAAGGGAGATATATTAAAAAGGATTGGAAATCATTATTAGGAACTACGATTATTCTATTGTATATCCAATTCTATTTGGAGAAAACTTGCGCCACAATAAATTTATTTTAGACGAGCACTCATGTGTTTTTTAAAATATCGGGCACAATCGTGAGGAAGCCAAGGAAGAAGTTTTTTATTTTTTTATAAGATGTATAAAAAAAAAGGTGCTCCCCATTATAAAAAAATTCTTCATTATTTAAAGATTCTTTATTATTTCAAAGGAGGAGCTCGTGAGAATTTTTTGGGTTGCTCCTTGTGTGGAGCTAGAAGATCCACAACCTGTAAGAAAATTGGGTGGAGCCATAAAGTTGATTAGGCCATAGAGGCCATAGACAGATGCAAAATGTCACATGTAAATATATTTAATCTTATTGAGTCTAGCTAACTCAATATTGGTATAGTTATTTTGTTAGAATTAGCTACTCTAACAAATGATAGGATATTATGGAAATCCAAGGCGAAGGTAAATTCAATAGGAAAATACATGGTGATGAGATTTATTTTGGCATTTATTCATAAAGTTGCAAAGAGTGAAGTAAGTTCAGTGAACCAAAGAAGTAGATTTCAGTCATGCCAGTAGAGAGTTGATATCAGTGAATCAAAGAAGCAAATTAATGGAGCGAATAGTTTGCAAGACAGAAGATCGAGGCTTCCAAGGAGAATAAGTTGCAAGACAAAAGTATTTCCTCTTCTATTGTTGAAGAGAAAATATCATTAATGCTGAGCCATTTTATGGACAACATTTCCACATTATTGAGCAGTAAAAATTGCATGCAAAAAACCTCATCAAAAAGCCGCGAAGAAGAAAGATGTGCAGAGATAAAGAAAGAGTGGAAAAGAGAATGACACAAAATACAATTTTTGTTAAATTTTTGGTATTTTCACTCACCAACAAATATAAGAAGAAATGAATTGTTGTAATTTGAGGGGTGCATGTTTGGTTTTACCCAACACCTCAGTAGACACTCCAGTAGGTATTTTGGTCTAAGTTTTTTGGTCCCATTTGTAAGAAGTTGTGAGCTTTTCTATAGGCAAGCTTTGTTCCCCATGTTCAGTAAGCCCTGATTGAATTAGGCCTACATAGGTCAATATGTGATCATGTAGCATGTATCCTTGGTTTCGATCAACATGAAGCATTGACCATGATACATCACAACTATCCTTGGTTTTGAACATCTTGAGGCACTAGCCAGTGGAAGAATGTGGTTTTAAGTCCACTTTGGTAGATGAACGTGGTATTAAGTCCACTTTGGTAGAAGAATGTGGTATTAAGTCCACTTTGGTAAAGCAATGTGGTACTAAGTCCACTTTGGTAAATACGAGGGTGTCTACTCGTATGCTAACTTGATGATTGTATCAGAGAATTTGAATCTTCTATTAACAAGGGAAATGTGAGATATGTGAGATATTAATCTCAGAGTTGGTTAGGACCAAGTTTTGTTTAAGGGGGAGTGTTTATTCTAATGCATTGGTAGTTGGTGATAATGATAGTGATAGTGATAGTTTTTCCCCGGATGTAATTAAGGGGGAGTGTTAAGGGAAAGACATAATTACATCCTTAACTAGTTACTTAGATAGTTTACAGTTACATGAGTTGATAACTCTGTAACGTCTTGTAACCATATTGTAATTATATTGTGTAACAGTACATGTTTATATTAATAGAATACACATCAATAATGTAGCGTGTTGCATCAATTCTATCTCTGATTAATCTTTTCAATCCCGAATACTCTTTTTCCAGAACTTGGATCCCATACTCTGAAAGTAGTGCATGTTGTACTTTCTTTAATAACATCTCGAAAAGGACTAGATGTTGTAGTTTATTTAATAACATCTCACATTTATATTCTGGGAATGGGTACAAATATAATTAGGTAAGTACCTCCTTCTCATGTTTCAAACATTCCTCCACCTTAACCATATAAACTGGATAAGAATACTCTGCAAACCACGAAGCAACGTTTTGAGAATAGTAAGTTACAACAGCTTCCATCATGGGGCCTTCAAAATCAATGTTTCAACAAAATAATTTGTTGAAATACATTTCATGATGTCCGATCTCCGCAATACAGAAAACAATGATCCTCATAAAGCCCAGTCATTTTGTTCTCCCTCTCGCTCTTTACCAAATAGAACACTAACTAAATTCCTCACATTATCCCATATTTCATGATAGACAACGTCCCAAAAACACATCATTGCAGGTTGGGAGAGATTAGAACCTGATATTGAGTAATAATTATAAAGTTTCATTTCAGCCGAACAACTATCCAAATAATTAAAAGTGTCTGACAACCATATAAACATCATCTTGTAAATTTCCCAACATCTCACAAGTTCTCTCAACATCAACTCATCATCATGTTGTCTCTTCAAAGCCAACCTGTAAAACAATAGAACTTATTTACTCTTCAATGGATTACATGTATAAGTCACATAGTTTATACTTTCCAGTAAGTTTCTTAACTTTATGATACCCTTATATATAATAGACCATCCTACCTAGTGTTAAAATGTTGCTCTTACTCTTTGTTGTCATGTTTGGCCGCTAATTAAAAAAATCAAAAAATGTGAAACGTGCTTAACCAAAGTTGGTTCTTTTTATTCGGAAGGTTTACTTTTTCATAAGATATAATCAATTGGTGTTGGTTCTTTTTATTCCCCGGGTTTACACTATTGGTGTTTACTATTCTGAAGTATTCTGAAGTGGGAGAAATCATCCAACTTCATTTCTATTTTCTATTTATACTTGTAGAGCTATGTTATTAAAGGTGGTTATATGTAGAGATGGGCCATCCATTTAAAATAGTTAAAAAAGACCAATCTATGTTATTAAAGATGGTTATATGTAGGGATGGGTCATCAATTTAAAAAGGTGAAAAAAGATTGGGTCTATTGGTGTTTACTATTCTGAAGTGGGAGAAATCATCCAACTTCATTTCTATTTTCTATTTATACATGTAGAGCTATGTTATTAAAGGTGGTTATATGTAGAGATGGGCCATCCATTTAAAATAGTTAAAAAATACCAATCTATGTTATTAAAGATGGTTATATGTAGGGATGGGTTATCAATTTAAAAAGGTGAAAAAAGATTGGGTCATACACAACAACACATTATAACCACATTTAATAATGTAGTTGTACTAGCAAATAATCTATTACGTAAATAAATTTAAATTATTATTTAAACTAAGTAAAACTATTGTATAATAATATTAAGTAAAACTAAATGAAATATAAAATATTTTTAAAAATTATTATAAAAATATATTTTAAAAATTAATATAGAAACAATATATATATATATATTACTTGTAAATAATTGGTAACAGATAATATATTAATATATTGATTGCCTCCAAAAATGTTTTCTATATTCTAAAGAGATGTGTAATTATTTCAATGCTTGATATAAAATTGAAATATAACATTTAATTTTTTTTAATAAGAATAATTAATATGGTAATATCTAACCATTCTACACCTTAAATTAATGATGTCAATATATCAACCACATTTTTTAACCATCCTTTTAAATAGACTAAATATGATTATAATTAAACATAACCTTTTACATTGACTAAATATGATTACATTTAAACCTAATTAAAATTGAAAAAATGGTTAAACATATCAAAGTTGAAAAAAATAAACTTCCGAAAATTATAAAACCCATGAATCATTACACCTTTATAAACATTTTTTAAATAAAAATAATTAAAAAAATATTTTAAACAAAGCTACTTATAGTGCCTCCTAATAGTAATTATATGTAATTATTCTCGTTGACAAAATGTTACAAACCTTACCAAACATCTATATAAGACAAATATGTCTTTTAAGTTCGCCGTCGTTTAGGGCAATGAGTACAAACCTCGAGCGAATTGTGAGGGGTAGGTTCGCCCATATATTTGCTCTTCCAAATAAAGTGGGAATTAGCCTGAGAGTTGACATATGGTTACATATTTACTCCTTTGAAATCAAATTCAGAATGAATTCGGAGAATTTACGAAGTCCGCCGAGTTACCGTTGGAATGGTTGCGAATAATGTTGAATGCCAACTGTCCAGGCATTGTCACGTGATCTGTGATCCCACTGTTAGCCTCAAATGAAATAGTAGTTAGAAGCCATTAAGGAGCCTACGATAAATGAAACTTACCCGTCCATCGTTTGGTAATGTCTTAATCATAGGAAAGCACAAAGGATTAGTTACTTGGAATTAAGTTTTAATATACATTCTAGTTAGCTGCAATTCACGTTTTGGGATGAAATGAATCGTATGATATTGTTTCTCAAACAATATGATATCTACAAGAAGTGTTGGAGATATTTAGAGTTTGTTATATAATTTTTTATTTTTTATTATTTAAATTGTATTTTAATATATAAATATATATTTTTTATTATACTTAAATTTTGTAATTTTATCTATTGAAGTATTGATATTACTATTTTAACAATTTTTCTAAAATTTAATTAAATTTTAAATAATACAAATATTATTATTATGTTTATATTTAGAATATGCATTGATATAATCTTGTAAAATGAGTCTTTAACTAAGGTGTTTCTTTCCTTTGATTTAACGTTGAGAACATTTAGGGATTTAGTGCTTTGTTCTTGTTTTGATATTTTGAAAGGAGTTCCTTTCTAAGGTCAAGTGCATACACCCTCGCTTGCATTATGAAATAATGCCCTTTTAGAAGCTTTGGCTATGTCTCCTTTACTTGGTATACGATTTTTTAAGAATGGACTAGGTACTGCTTAGAGCATGTATACATTTTTTTAAGAATGGATGAGCATTTTTAATTTAGAAATTCTTTTCAGGGTTTAATCATTTTCTTCATGTCAATACCTAATATTTATAATGGACAATCCAATTAGCTTAATTTTTTCTTCTTGCATTTACAAATTTTGAAGGAGGGTTTGATATATAGAGATTTTCTATAACATATCGGTTTGATTTGCAAGTCTAACTACATTTAATAAATCTCTATGCATATATTCGACACTACTTTGAGGTTCCACATTTTCAATGTTGTTATCAACAAGAACTGCCATAGTTTTTATTTTGAAATTGTATCTATATCTACATATCCTGCTGATCAGAATTCTTAGATGTGTTTGTGTTGGAGAATAATGACAAAATTTCATAGTTAGGAAATTGTTAGAATGAATTATTATTGTAAATTTTAACTAGTTTTCATATCCACATATTTAGGAGATTGTTAAAGACTATCCTAATCTATACATTTGTATGGAATTTATCAAATTGAATATAAAGTGTGTGACCGTAGTCTCACTTGTGTGAGTCCTTATGCCCTCACTGATCACTGATTGTTGTCCTTCTCCAATTTTCAAGTTGGTATCAGAGCCTTGAAGACAACCTTGTGGATAGAGTTTCACTGCTACTGTGGAAAGAATTGAGACAATGTCACAATTGCATGGAGGAAATCGCCTGTTGGAGTATTGTGCACCTGCGAGGAGGTATCACGGTTGTTGTTGTTGTTCTGGTGGAGATCAGATCGTGGTGAATGATGTTTGAATGAGATTTGATCCCTAATTCAGCGTGGAGGAGTCTGTCACTAAGCTTGAAGAGTGACCAAAGTGTTATCTTGCGTGGAGTACAATCATTTGCGTGGAGAGATGAAAGAGGATATCGTACGGATCGTGGTGTCTAGAGAAGATGTCATCTCCAGAACTGTTATCAGAGGTATGCACACTCCATCGCCCTGTGAGAGAAGGTTTGAGTCGCCTCCATCCAGTGAAAGAAGAGATTGGAGCCACCGGTTTGATATGTTGTGACAACGATGAGTTAAAAGGAACTGAAGAGATCGTGGTATTAGAGGGAGATACACCACTTTTATTGGTGAATGTTTGCTTAAAGGCCTTGACCACCACACTGTCTTTTTTCTCATGCGCGTCCAGAAGTGGAGGTAAGAGGTGCACCCAAATCACTGAGAGTTACCATTGTTGAAGATTTGTGTAGCCAGAGAGAAGGTCGAAAGCGTGAGGTTAAAGAGAGTATACAGAGCCAGAGAGGAGGTCGTAGCCTAGAAGAAGCTCGCAGCTCACGACATATCGTGATTTGGTTTTTCAAGCAGACCCAAGTAAGGTGCATATAAGAGTGAAGGGGCAAGAACACACCCATCGATTTGAAGTTCGTGGGTTTCAAAACCAAGAGATTTGTAGTTGTTTGCAGGTTCATTGAAGGATATGTGTGGTTAAAATATAGCTACCGCTCGGTGCAAGAGGGAAGGCTGCCACCATCCAAAAGTGTGTATTCCAGCAGGTAAATACTCCAAGACTCGAAAAGAACCTCCCTCTGTTATTTGCAGTAGTCGCTAGAGGAATGTTTTAATGTGGTGTAATACGCAAGGTGTGAGGAACTGAGAGGATGACAGAGGTACAAGATCCCAACGCTAAGGCTACCTCTATGGAGGAATAACTCACCTTCATACTGATGTGAAATCCGTAGTGAGAAAAAGGACAATGAAAGTCGTTATTGGAAAAGGAGACATTGTGCTATAAAGGAGTCTGCGTGTGTAGAATGGTGTGAAAGAATTCTTGTGTGTGAAACTGTCAATTGTTAGATGTCATCCCTAGTAATTTGCTAGCGCTACTAGTCACGGGCCATTTATGTTGAAAGAAGACTCAATGGGAAGGAATGGGTCATCAAAGAAGATTGAAAAATCTCCAGAGAGAGTTGAAACATATGCAGAGAAAGAATCAACAAGAAGAGTTATTATATTTTGCATATCAGTATGATGTGTGTTTAGCTGAGGTAGCACTGTTTGACGAGCATAATGTAGAACTGGATCTGATCAATGATGAATTTGATGAAATTTCCCTTTTTCTCAGGTATAAATTATGAACCTTGGGAAACTGAAATGAAAAAATTACTATGGTTAGTAGATTTATTGCATTATGATCATGAAGGCCGTGTCAATTTCTATGATAAGAGAATAGGTGAAATAACATTACAACTTACTATGTCAGCATTGAATGAAAACATATTCTCTAGTATTTTGCATGAGTTTGGTGAAGCAAGTAACTCAAAAATGTTTTGGAATATTCTTGAAATGAAGTATAGTATGAAGTGGAGTGAGAAAACTGAAGTTGATGAAGATGTTGTTGTTGAAAATGATGATTGTGATGAAATATTTGTAATTGAAATAGAGACTGAAAATGATAGCATTGAAATTGCAATGATTGATGATGAAAGTGTGTTTGTAGGTGATAAAGACAAGTGTAAAACAACCTATGGGAATGAAATCCTTATGAAAGAAAGTCTCTTTGAAACAAAGACATATGAAATCAAATTTGATGAAAACTATTCATCTCATGAAGAGTGGTCAAATCTATTGCATGAGAAATATCTTATTAATGAGCTATTGTTTGGTGAGAATAAAAGCTCAATTGCATACACAAACCAAGTGAAATAAAACATGTTTGTAGTGATAGATTCTGGTAAAGAGGTTAAAGATATGAAAAAACCAATGGTGATAGCAGTTGAAGCTGAAAATTAAGATTATTATGCAATATGAGAGGCAAGGAAGGAAGACGAAGAAATGAAATCTCTCTTAGAAGAGAAAAATGATGGTGTGGAGCCCGTAAGAAATCAAGTATTAATATGAATTGATGTTGCAACAGTGCATTGAGAATGACATTGATGATTGTATTCAAAAAGGGAAACAACCCACTTTATGAGAAGTTGGAAGAATTTGTAAACTTTAAAGACAAACGCTTCCAAAAACCTGCAGAGGTGTTTAAGAGAAAGAACAATAGTAAGTTGTCAAGTTCCAAAATTAAGAAGAACAAAGCCAAGATGAAAGTAAATCAGAACAGAGTCAAGAAGAAACATATTTGGAGAAGCAAGTCAAGGAAGAACATGAAAGGTCAAGATGAAATTGTTAAGGTCAAGTTGTAAGCCTAGTTGAGACTAAGACCAAGAGGCATGTTACTTATGTTAGGCATTTGTATTGTAGACAATCCATTTCTCCATTAAGGGGAGTGTTGGAGAATAATGGCGAAATGCCATAGTTAATAAATTGTTAAAATGAATTACTATTGTAAGATTTGTGTGGTTTTCATATCCACACATTTAGGATATTGTTAGAGGCTATCCTAACCTATATATTTGTATACAATTTATCAAATTGAATATAAAATGTGTGAGCGTAATCTCACTTGTGTGAGCCCTTGTGACCTCACTCATTGTTGTCTTTCTCCAATTTTCAAGTGAATACTATCATTTTCTTTATGTGAATACCTAATATTCATAAATGGACAACCATATTACCTTTATTCTTTCTGCTTAAAATATCACATTTACAAATTTTGAAGGAGGGTTCGATATATAGGAGGGTTCGATATACAGAGATTTTCTTAGGAAAATGCATCAACACTGAATGCCAAAATTGCTTTCGGTAGTAGCTATATGGAAGGAAAACACATCTTTAACTTGCATACTGAGCAAGTGATTCTTTTGTTGCTGAAAACTTACATAAGTTCATTATTCCACGTTACAGGTAATATATCGATTCTTTTTAAAAGTTTCTAGTTATATTTTAATAAAAATATTTTCTCTTTTCTGTATCATAGGTTGTGTTCACATATTAAATTTCAATAGTAAAATGATATTTCTTATTATAACTCCCTTCCTCAACTTTCCAACCATGTTTTAGTAAGAATATTCTATTTTTCAATTTCAAAGGGTGTCACTTCCAGAATTATCGAAACAATATATATCTTAAAATTTTCAAAACTTTATCAGAAAAATAAACCAAAACTTTATAAGAAAAATAAACCAGAAGTGAACACCATATGAATTATGAATTGTGTTCTGACTTTTGTGCGAGTTCAAGAGTGTTCAATAAACAACAATACCATTTCAGCTTTCGATTTTGTATATTTCATGAGGCTCATAAATGGGTTATTTTGTTCTATGTTTTTACCCACCAAAATTAACTTGAAAGGTCGAACATTAGACAGATAATTTCAAACCAGAAAAAAAAAATCGACAGCTTGAGAACCCCTACAACAAAGATCTTCTTGGCTCGATGATGGAAGCCAACAAGGAAGAAGTAAGAGGCATTTGAGTATGTCTTTTGAGGATATGATCAATGAATGAAAGACTTCCTTCGTGACTGGGCATGAGACGACATCGATTTTACTGGGTTCGACTGTCATTTTCCTTGCCATGCATACTAACTGGACATAAAGTAAGTGTTGAGATTATGTAACAATGTAGGCTCTGAATGTCGAGGTTCTAGGTCGCAGTAAGAATCAAAGCAATTACATTCATATAAAAATAATTAGAGAGAAATCTAGTATGCATTGTTGAGCTTTGATTGATGAATCAATTTAAAACGATTATGTCAATTGTTAATCCTATGTCCATGTGCAATATATGTAAATATGGTTCTTCACGAGGTACTGAGGTTTTATCCACCATTACCGCTAATGGTGAGGAGGAATTGCAAAAGAAAAACCTCACTCTTCCATAAGGCACTGAAATTACAATTCTGATCGGTGAAGTTCAATAGGACAAAGATCTATGGGGAAAGATGCAAGAGATTTTAACCAACTACAATTTTTTGAGGGAGTATCCAAGGCCGCTCTCTCCAACGCTCCAAGTCTCCCATTGTCGCTCTCTCAAGCGCTCAAAGCAGTCCCTTCAAGAAGACAATTGTACAATAGGTATATATGAAGGTGGCATCAAGATGTGCGCTTGTTGTACCCAGCATACCAAGTGGAAGTGGAGGTCAGTATCAGAACTGCAGGGCGGTCATACCAAGTGGAAGTGGAGGTCAGTATCAGAACTGTTGCTTGTACCCCGTCATACTAAGTGGAAGTGGAAGTGAAGGTCAGTATTAGAACTCTAGGGTGGTCATACCAAGTGGAAGTGGAGTTCGGTATCAGAGTGGAAGCGAAGTTCATTATCAGAACTGCAGGGTTGTTAGAGCCTCTACTGCACTAGCATTGATTGGGCTCACTGCAGTAACAAGCTCGACAACAACATAAATTAACATCTTCTGATCCTGCACACTTGTCTCCAATGTGGAAGCGGTGGAAGTCCACTCCGATTTAGATTGAATCTTCTTTGGCCATATATTAAGCCGAATCAATTGACATAACATTAGTTTACCTAAGAGCCAGAGAGGATATTAATTATGTCATTAATTTCAATTCAGGGCAGGAAGGTGAGAGCTTCAACTGCAAGGATCAAAATTGAGGTTTGCATTCTCCTTCAGATCCTTTTATCTCTTTATAGAATATATAAAATTATTTCTCATGGAAATGAAAATTAAAATAAAAAAAGGCTTGTCAAATTTGAAATAAAAACTATTTCATATTTTTTTCATGAAAGATAAGAAATTTTTTCTTAATCTGTTATATTTTTCATCACTTGTCAAATTTGAAATAAAAACTATTTCATATTTTTTTCATGAAAGATAAGAAATTTTTTCTTAATATGTTATATTTTTCATTGTTTTCATGGTTGAAAAATTTCCTTAGTATATTTTATTTTTTATTCTTTTATAAGTTTTTTTTTTTATATTAATACTTTTCCCTTATATCTTAGGAAAAAAAAATTCTTTTCATATTCTACTTTTTATTCTTTTATTTTTTTATTAAGTTTTCTTATTTTATTAATTCTTTTACCCTATATCTTAGAAATATAAAAAAATCCTTAATATGTTCTATTTTTATTTTTTATTGATTTTATAAGTTTTTTTCTTTTGTTAGTTTTTTTCTCTATATTTTAGTAATTAAAAAAAAATGTTAACTTTTTTTCTTATACCAAGTGATTTAAAAGAAAGAATTGTATGTTTTTTATACAATACAATCTTATTTTTATGGAGCTCATGCATGCATGTATATTCTATTTATGGAAGCTAAAGAGATTGATGATTAAATAGTTAATTCTCTTGCTATATGGATTTATGAACAAAACTTCTAGCTATTTGCTAGACTTGCTCATAACTATTGATATCTTCTAGCCATTTTCTATTTTGTTCAAGTACCATCTTTTTCATATGAAGCTCATTTATCCATGTATATTCTATTTATTGAAACCTGAGAAATTGATGGTTAAATAGTGAATTTTCTGGCTATATGAATTTATGAACAAAACTTCTTACTATTTTCTCAACTTACTCATAACTATTAGTATCTTCTTACCATTTTGTATTTTGTGCAAGTGCTATCTTCTTCATGGTACCTACTATCCAATGCTCATCTTATTAATCTGATCTAGACAACTTGCTCATAACCATCTTCATCTTCTTCATGGTACCTAATCTCCAATGCTCATCTTATTTATCTGATTTAGACAAGTTTCTTGTATAACAAGAGTTGAGATTTTTTAGTACATCAAATATATTATTAATTTTTATTTTTTTTAAATGTTCTTAAATGATTTTGTTTCAAAAAACTAATTTTTTTCATTACTTATATATATTTTCAATTTCAATATTAAGAATTGAAATTAAATAATGAATTCATCAATATTTGAAATGCAATTTGTGGACAAACCACAAAAATGTTTATAATAAAGATCTCAAACACTATCATAAATTTCATAAATTAACAACATGTGATCCTGCACCCTTGTCTCCAAAAGCGGTGGAAGTGCATTCCAAGTTAGATTAAATGCCGTAAAATCATAGAACATTAACATAACCTCAAATCTAGAGAGAAGAGGATATTAACTGTGTCGTTCATAATTTAACTGACTCATTAATTTCAATAATGGAACAAAGTGAAGGCTCCATTAATGCTTTAAAGTTACCGATCAATAAGCAACCAATGAGTTGTAGTTACCAACCAATAAGCTGCTAAAAAAAATAGTAATTTATATATTATAAACAATATGTTTTGTTGGATATGTTTAACATTAGGTTTCTACTTACCGAGCGGTTGTTAAAATACCTTAAATTGTATATTTAAAAAAAGTCAGAAAAATGCCTTACTTTGTATATTAAAAAATTTATATAAAAACTAATATTTTTGGTTAAAAAAATACCTTAAATTATATATAAAAAAGTTATAAAAATGTTTTAATTTATATATTAAAAAATAGATATAATTTTTTTTTTTTTTTTGTTGGTTATGGTTAACTTAAAGTTTGTTACCGAAATGAAATTTTAAAATCAAAGTAAATTAATATAGCAGTAAACCCACAACAACCCATATACGGCTATGGTTGTATATTAATAAAGATTGATTAAATACAAATATATCAACAATATAATAATGTCTTTACTCCAATTTCTTCACTGGGTCATTCCATGAATCTATGCCCTATGCCTATAGGATTAAAGAACCTTCTTCACACACCTTGAGAAGCACCATTACTACCCACCCTTCCTACTATGGATACTTCCTCATCCCCCACAAAGGAGCCTACCCCAGTACCCAACAAGACATTGCATACAACCCATCCTTGCAGTATATGCTCAATGTATGGACATTACACTCCCCATTATTCATATCTCATGCATTTCTAGGCCACATTGATCGTAGTTCTTCAAAAAATTCTTCCAAATTCATCCAACCCTTCTCTTCCACTGGTACCACAACCTTTATTGGTTAGAAAACATATATCCACCACTATTGATTACATTTTCATGTCACCGGGGTCATGAAATAGTCACATGTGCGGTCTTTGTGAACAAGAAGGCAATTTCACCTATCTCTTCCCTAAATTTATCAAGTACCATATCCATCGCATGGTTGAGTTATTCCCTCAAATAGGAACAACAAACATCATAACCCCACCCCACCCAGGTATCACCTCTCTCAACCCATCAGGAGAGGGCTACCCATCTAACTCCCTAGTTCATCCCCAATAGGAGATTCCACCTCCTACACCACCACATTCCTCGGCAAGTCCCAAACAAGAGATCCCCACTCCTCTCGAAGCCCAAAAAACAAATCAATTTATACACATTTGCTACATTTTCACAACTATGGGACCTATATCCCACAATAACCATTCATTTCCCTTACATATCGAAACTTTACCTCCATTGTCAGGGATGAAGTACCCCTTGGCTAGAGTCTTACTATGTTTGTGTTGTCTCAAGACCCATAGTCCCCTCAACACCTAGTAGTGTGTCACAAACATGTGACTACACAAAAGATGTGATCCATCAAAACTTCTATTCCTCAGCACCCCTCTCTTAGGAGCCCATCATTTGTGCACTTTCAATTTGTAAACTCAACAGGTTTCTTAATATTTTTTACAAGCACCTTGTCTTTTGATGCTCCTGAACAATTTTTCTTTATTGATTTACCAGATGAATCATTCATCAACATATGACATCAATTTTGTCTATGATTATAGTATATGGTCTCATAATATCATCTCCTTCGCTTGGTCCATTTATTCACCCTCACACACACTGCTTTATTCAACCGGTGTATGCTTAGCGACAACCATTAATAACAAAGAAAAATTTTCTACAATGATCGAGTTGAGGGCGGATGAAAATCATCTATAAATCCACCACCTCGAGAGGTATCTTGATTCTCAGTTCATCGTCTCAAATTTAAATAACATTTACCATGTTTGTGACCCATGCATGTTTAGGTAATATATACAAGGAAAGCTTCAGTCAAGGAATTTTGAATTCATTACTTTCATACATATTCTTATAATTGCTAATAAATATGAGAGATCCAACTCTCTGATACAAGACCTAACTTGTAGTTCTCAGATCCAACTAAGAAATGAGGAATCCAACCCTCATAACAAGACATAACTTGTTGATCTCAGATCCAACTGAGATGTGAGGAATCCAACCCTCATAACAAGACTCAACTTGTAAACATGCACCAACCTGATAGAAGGAACTTCCATTCAATCCATTATATATATATATATATATATATATATCCACCAAGGCACCGTAAGATTCACCACTGCATCCACCAAGGCACCCTAAGATTCACCACTACTTCTAGTTTATATTATGTCAATAGGTACAAGATTGAACCATTGCATCTCTTCATTTAATTTAACATAGATAATATTCTCCTTTTATTCATTAATTTATCGTGTAAGTTTCTATATTAATTAGAATATTAAACTTGATTCAAATTTCGTCTACATGAGCTGATCACAGGTATGGATCGACTACTTATAACGTTCCCATGCTTCTATTGCATCCCTTGTTCTTCAACATATCATATTCGTGATTTTACTAGCTCTCTATACTGTTATGGTTTTAATCTCATCAAATTACTTCACAGGCCCCTAACTATTCATAGAAATCAAATTCTGCAAAGGTTCTTTCTTCAACCCACTTCCCTTACTGATTGTGGGCTCAAAACCACAAGCTTAGCTATTGAAAATGTTGTTTTGTTAGTTCTTTTCTCCTTTCTCCCTTATTCTTCTACATGAGACCGTATTCAAATGTCCAAGGGATTATTTACTTCTATCTCATTTTACGCTCCTTATTATATTTTTTACCTTATCACATGACCGGTGTTAGAGTCAATTCCTATGGTACTTCGGCCTTCAGGATTCTAGCCTTTGCAATCCTTGTATTATTTCGGAGTTGTTACCTTCTAGAGTGGTTACATCTCATGCTCGTTAATCTAATGGCTAGCATTACTCCTAAAGTTCTCATATTGATGATCTGGTCTAATCCTTGTGCATTTGTTGAGATTTGTCTTTTAGATGATCGATGACTCTGACTTAATCTTTAGTTGAGGTGGATGGTTGTCATCTACTCCGCAATTTCGAAGATTCATGACTCCAGGACTCTGGGTTACTATAAATTTTCAATAGTTCAATTCCTTTAGAGGTTTACCTATCGAATAAGTCATAAAACAATGGTGACCGCTTATTATCGGTTAACACCTCATGCTTACTCTATTCTTCCGCTATGTTTGACCAATGGTCGAGAATACTCCCAAATTATATCAACGATTAACGTTACTTGGTGATTCCGGCCTTTGGCAATTAGCTGATAACAAAAGCTTGGATATCCCCAAAGTTAGTCATCCCAGGGTGACATGGCTTGCTGATGTCACTGAAGATGATGTGGACCCTAATTCTATGTGCCATGTGTTACCTTGATTCATGAATTTTAATGTCCTTATGTGCCACATCGACCTTGACAGTTGTTACCACCTAATTGTGCCATGTGTCATCTTTGTCTCTTGTTACATGTCTCCCTCCTGGATCATGGCTTTGCACTTCGTGGATTTGGTACTTCGTGGCTACGAGAGTTTTTCACTTTTATATAACCCTTCGATCATCGTCGAAGTCCCAAATATGTTTTTCCAGTGTTTGATATCTCCTTGTCTTGATCCGACAACCACTATTTACTTTAGGACTTAGTTCCATTGGCCCCACTTATCCTATCCTTCCAATACTTCATCCAATGGTCGAGAATGGTCCTGAAACGAATCAAAAGTTAGAGTTAATTCTGGACTTCAGTATTTGAAAGATTACCCTATCCTTCCACTTTATGTCAATGAACGGTCGACGATATTTCTCAACTCTTCCTTTGATCCAACGGTCAATGGGAGTTCATGACTTCGGGGCTTCGACCTTCGCATATTCCTACATGATTCAGACTTCTTTTCTCTGGAGTGGTTAGAGCCGAAGTTGACCACCATTGGACTTGCCTATCCTCATCCAATGGTCACCATGCATTGCCTAGATCTGATGGCCCTCATTCACTTGAAAACTTTGGGGCTCCAACCTTCGGGTATTCTTGGTTTTCCTAAACTTCTTATCACTTGAGTGGTGAGTGCAAAAGTAGATCACCTTATTTCCTTTAGAATGATCTGATGGTTCAACATTTCAATTCCATATCGACGGTCAACATTTAATTCTAAATTAAATCTTGATCTAACAACTGAGAACTCATCCGAAGCTCCTTCCTGATCGACGGTTGGTGTGTATTTCATGACTTCAGGATTTCATGGTTTCTTCCTTGTCTCCAGTTATCACTAAAGCGGTGAAGTGTTGAAACTTATGCTATCCTTCCACTTGGTTTTGATAAATGGTTGAGATTTCGACCGACTGTAGCAGAGTTTCCTCACAATTCTGAGGGTGTTCAATGCTCTTCTTTCTGATCTGTTCATTGTTATTTATCCAGATATTTTAATCAATGTCTGTACATTCTTTTATGCATTGATATTTAGTCACTAACCTTCATGAGCTCTTAATTCTTTGTGCTTCGTTTCTCCTTCTGTACATGGATTATATGCATGCTACCTCTTTTGAGATTTAGGAACATATGATCACTTTTGATCCTATCGTAATAAACAGGTATCAAGAATTTATTCTACGCCAAGGTGATCTACCTCTGCCCGAAGGTGATCTTCCTTTTTCTCTATTTACTGTACATTTTTTACTCATGTTCAAGATCATTAAGGATCCTTCTCAACCAAACTGCATGACATGCTTCTGAAGTTCATGCCGAATACTCTACTTTTGTTGAAGAAATTGTGACAATAGGTTGTTTCCTAGAAGACCATGAAATCAAGCTTATACCAAACAAAAATGCATACCCATAAGTACTTTTCCTATCATCAACACTACCTACAAAATCACTATATGTATATCCAACAAGTGAATCATCCTCTGAATTAGAATATAAAATTCCATAATCTGTTGTACCTGCAATATACCTCAAAATTCTTTTTCCAGCTTTCCAATGAGAGATTTTGGGATTCTCCATAAATCTGGAAATTAATCTTACTGCATACATAATGTATGGTCGGGTAGTAGTAAGGTACATGACGCTTCCTGCAATCCTCTTATACAGAATATAATCAATTTATGTTCCTTCATCTTGTTTACTTAATTTTGTACCTATTGCATTGGTGTATCTACTGGATTTCATTTGTTCATTTAGAACCTTTTCAAAATATCTGTGGCATATTTTCGTTGACAGATAAAAATTCCTTTTTTAGATTTCTCAAATTCAATGCCCATAGAATATTTCATGAGACCAAGATTATTCATTTCAAATTCACTTTGCATGGCTACTTTGAATTCATTCCACAACAATTTTTTTGTATAAATCATGTCATTAACATAGAGAAAAACTATCAAAATATTACCTCTCTTGTGTCTTTTGTTGTAAAGTGTGGGCTCATTGCTACTCTTGTTGAACCCATTATTGAGAAAATAAGTATCAATGCGACTGTACGAAGCTCTTGGATCTTGCTTCAAACCATAAAATGATTTCTTCAATCTGTACACTATGATATGATATCTTGGTGGTTGACCCACAAAAACTTCTTCCTTTAAAAATCCATTTAGAAAGGCTGATTTAACATCCATTTGATAGATTGCCCATTTTTTTTGAGCTGCAACTGCCAAAACTGATCTGACAGTATCGAAATGTGCCACTGGAGAAAATGTCTCTCCATAGTCAATACCGTGTTGTTGAGAAAACCTTTTTTCTACAAGTCTTGAAGTGTGTTTCACTACTTTTCATTTCTCATTGAATTTTGTATTATACACCCATTTAACTCCAATGTTGGTTTTCCTTGTGGGAAGATCCACAAGATCCCATGTGTTGTTTCTTTCAATTTATTCAATTTCTTCATTCATTGCATCAACCCATATTTATTCCTTGAATGCTTCTTCAAAGTATGTTGGTTGATAAGATATCAAGGCAAAGTGTGCTTGTTGCTCCATGTCATCATTCTGCTCATAAATTTCTCTCAAACTTCTTGTTCTTTGGTTCCTAAAGTTTGCTATAGTGGGATCTGAATCATTACTAGATGAAGAAGAATAACTATGTTATGTTTGTTCTTCTTGAACATGTACTTGCAATCTTGGAAGTCTTGGTGGAGAAGCTTGTTGTATTCTAGCTTCCACCTGCTTATCTTCTTGTCTAGAATGAATCTGTTCTACAAGTATTTCACTTGTTTGGTTATCCCAAGATTTATCTTCTTGGAATTTCATATCTCTACTTACTATCAACTTCTTGGTAATAGGATTATACAACATATATGCTTTAAAATGTTCATTATATCCCACAAATATACATTTTTCAATTCTATCATCAAGCTTTCTTCTCATCTCTTCAGGAACATGAGCATAAGCTACACAACCAAAAACTTTAAATTGAAAAACGCTAGATTTCATACAACTCCAAGCTTCTTGGGGAACTTGATCTTTTAGACTGTTGGTTGGTGATAAATTTAAAATATAGACTGAGCATGCCACTGCTTCACCCCAGTATTGATTTGAAAAATTCTTGTCCTTTAGCATCCTTTTGGCCATATTCATCATTATTTGATTATTCCTTTTAGCTACTTGATTCTGTTGTGGAGTGTATCTTGTCATAAATTGTCTCGTGATTCCATGCTTCCTGCAACATGTTGCAAATTCCTTGGAGTCACACTCACCTCCTCGATTTGATCTAAGTACTTTGATGTACTTCCCACTCTGTTTCTCTGTCCAAGATTTAAATTCTTTGAATTTTTCCAATGTCTTCGATTTGTGCTTGAAAAAATACACCCATGCTTTCCTGCTAAAATCATCAATGAATGTTAGAAAATAAAAGTTGCCTCCTATTGAATGAGTTTTCATTGGACAACAATGGTTTGTATGCACCAGTTTAAGGTGTTCTTTTCCTTTCTAGTAAGTGTTGGGAAAACTATCCCTTTGGTGTTTGGCCAAAATACAACTCTTAAAGGAGTTTTTTTGTTCATTTATAATGGAAAAACCTTTGACCATGGTCTTCTTCTATCAAAGAGTAAGACTAGTAAATGGTAAATGACCGTATCTAAGATGCCACAGCCAAATCTCATCTGATCTTGATACATTTTGGGCATATGACTATGACAAACTTACATTTCTCAATATCGAAGGGAACATTCTATTTTTGGTCATTTGTATTGTGGTTATAATTTTCTTATTCGATGGTTTGTTCAATATTGTACACTTTGAACCTTAAAAAATGACCTTATAACCATGTTCATTCATCTTGCCTACATTCATTAAATTATGTCTAAGACCAGGGACATAATAAACATCATGAATATCATTATTTTCATCTTGCTTGGTTAATACATAAATTATACCCTTTCGTCCAACATTCTTTTGATAATCATCTCCCAATTTAATTTGAGATGTGACAAAGGTATCTAAACTAGAAAACAAATCTTTTTTACCTTTCATATGATTGTTGAAGCCATTTTCCAACAACCAGAGATCATGACTATTGCTTTCTTATTCTATAACTTGACATGAAAAAAACATTGATTCAAATGTTCCTTCTTCAGTGTTGGTAACATTTTCTCTCCCCCTATTCATATTTTATTGCTTCTTTTCTCATTCACTTTCGTAGTGACCAAATTTCTTACAATAATATCACCAGATTCTTGATTTGTTATTTCATCTAGACTTATTGAAATTTATGCCTCCCCCCCTTTGGTTCTGAGAGTTTCTATGTGGTTGTTCTTAGTGTTCACTCTGTTCTAAACATGTTGATGTTTCACTCTCTCTTGTTTGAGAGTGACATCTTCATCGTATGCCTCTGCTTCTATTACCTCGACCTATGCCTCTGCTTATGGAGCCCTGGGACTGCAATACATTCTCCAAAGATTCAGTATTTCAACTGAAACTACTTTCATGGGTTAACAAAGATCCCATGAGTTCTTCAAATGTCAATTGTGGCAGGTCTTTCGACTCTTCTATGACGACTGCAACCATATTAAACTTATTAGGAAGGCTTGAAATTACCGTCTCAATGACCTTTTTCTCTTGAATGTATTCTCTGTGGGTGCACAAATGATTGACGATGCTTGTGACATTGGTCATAAAATGATCCATAGAATTTGAATCCTTCATTTGAAGAGGCTCAAAACTCTTCCTGAGTGTTTGCAACTTTTCATTTTTTACTTTTTCAGTCCTCTCATAGGTTATTCAAGATCCATGCCTATTTGGGATGGTCTGTTGTGGGACTTTGGGGAAAATGTATTCCTCTAACCCTTGATGAATGAGCCATAGGGCTTTGTTATCCTTCTTCCTCAGCTCTCCGAGGTTATTTGTCTGCGCATTTGTCATTGTTTGTAGATACGTCGCATCTTGCTCCTGAAACCCATTGACTAATGCTTCCCAACAATCTTCAGGCCAGAGGAAATTTTTCATTTTAATAGACCATGCATCATAGTTCTTACCCATTAAAACTGGCTCTCCAACGAGCACTGGAATATTTCTAGACACCATGAATCTCATGTATAAGTTGGCTTTCTCTTTTCTGGCATAGATCTGGATGAAATATTACTCTTGTGTCGAAATGAGCAAAACCCATAATTTTTTCATTTGCTCCTTTGTTGAAATGGTAAAACCACACAAAAAAAATTGCTCCTTTGTTGAAATGGGAAAAAAAAAATGTTTTGCTCCTTTGTCGAAATGGGGAAACCTAGAAATTTTCTTAGCCTGGACACTCCCTCTGGACACCTAGTCGCTCCTTATCCACACTGTTCACGCATCTAAAAGCCGAAATTTTACAACGGAAGTGTCGGTGTTTTGGTCACTCCCTGTATATGGGTCGGGGGGCATCCACCCTCTCTTGGTTTCTCTGTCTAAAAGGGAAGGGGGGTTACCATCTCCAAAAATGATTTTTTTCATGATTTTTTCCCTCAAGATTTTTCCCTAGGACGCACAAAAAACACCTCCTCTTCCTACTATGGATTAACTAAGCCCGAAAATGCTCTCCAATAGCCTGCAAATGCTCTCGAATATTCGAAGAGTCTTACACTAGTTCTGATACCATGTTCAAGCACAAGCAGAGGAAACCATGACAAGAACAAAGCATATACACACAACACAACTTTGGAGTTGTTCAACTCTTCTCCACATTCACATAAATGCAAGCTCAAGCAGAGGCAACCTACCTAATAAATGAAAATTTACCTATCTTGTTTGTGCATTTTTTTTTGTTTGCTAGTTTTTCTGTGACCTGCGGGACTAGCATGTGGCTGAGAAACCGCGACTCAGGGGCATCTAAATTGTCAAAATCACCCAGGGTCGCACCCGGCCCGAGCTACACCAACCCTTAACATCACTGCATTTTTTGTCTTTGTAGGTTTCAAACTAGTGACTTTAACATCACAGAGTGCCTTAACACCACACTCCGTCACTTACTTTCCTACACCTCGAGGACTTTGTTTGTGCATTTATGATACCTATTCTCTATTAAATTTTTTCAAACAAGTAATGGAAAAAATTACTCCATTTAAAAAAAAAAAAAATTACTTAGAAGAAAATAAAAAACAAAGAGTAAGAAGATAACAACATTACACAAACAACCTAAAAATATATTATTAATAACATAATTATTTCAGTTGTCATTATTTAATCGTAATCTCCAAAATTCTAAACTGATCATAAATTTCAGCAAAGAACTTGAACATATGAGAAATAAAATAACTGATAGACCTTCCTGGAGATCGTTTCGTCGTGGCTAACGTGAGCCAAATGATACATCAAATGAAAGATACCAAATCCCCTTTCCATTCTCTACGTGGACAATGAAAGAGACTCTCAAAACCCACAAAGATATTCTATTCGATATAAACCTAGCTTACGAGCATTACAACCAAGTCAATAACAAAGGTTTCTTTAAACTGGGTGTGTGCCCATTTAGGAAATTGTGGCAGGAATGTGACCATTTAGGTGCCCTACCATAAGGTGAGAGAATTCATAAACACACCCATAATTCATAAACACCACATCCACAATATCAGTGCATGACACGTTTCCACGCGGGTTTCTTGGGTTTCTCACCATTTGTTTTATCATCACAATTTAAACATGAAAATTCTAAAACACGTACTTTAAAGTTCTAAGCTAGGGATTCTTGGAATTTTACATTTATTTTTAAAGTTCTAAGCTAGGGATTCTTGGCATTTTACATTTATTTTTTCAGTGTATTTGCAGGCTCCTTTCCCATACTTTGTTAGAAACAATGCCCATAAATAAATAGAGTTCACATTCTACTAATGTGTTAACATCTCAATAAATCCATAGTGATCACTTATATACAAAATCGAATTAGAAATAAATTATAATCTTGAATATCAATAAAATTATATTTGATTGATAATTACCAATATCCTTCCATTACCTCCAAATTCTTTGACATTACCAAATCTCATTGTGATAATGGGTTTCATTACTATCTTTTTTTTGGAATCCATTTCCATTTTAGTTTAGATTTTTTTGTTCTTTAGCAAAAATTTGGCAACATTTACTAACTCTCTAGCTCACCCTCACAAACTTATGGATTCTCCCTTGAATATATAAACATAAACATAGTGAAGCTAGCCACTTCATGCAAAATTAAACATTTTAATATTTATTTAATTTTAAAAATTCTTGATTATTCATCAACCCTTTCCCTTTTAAAGGTGTTAAAGCTTTATTTTTATGAATTATTTATTTTTCCTTTAATACATATTTCAACTTCAAAACATAAATTGTTAATATCTTAGAAAAATCTCCACTCCCGCTCATTTTATGCTGAGTTCTAGTTTATCCAAAAACAGAGAAGCTCAGTTTTAGTTTATCTGAAAACAGAAAAAAACATAGAGCAGAGAGAAACACAACTAGGATCGCGATTTAGCGGGGGAGCTCTAAGAACACCTGGATTGAAGAGAGGTTCTCGGGGCGATTCATGTAGAACGAAAATCGAGAATAGAATGAGAATCAAAATTCAAGCGAACTACTAATTCTCTGCCTGTACGAGGAAACCAGATCCACAGTGCCTAACACTTTTGGAAAACTATAATTTAAGGAGGAAGCAAGCGCTAATCCTTGAGGCCAAGTGTGGCTATTAGGAGATCCAATCACAGAGTAAATCTTATGAATCTGATTTACTGCGTTATCACCATTGAAGAGCGGGTAGCGAGTGAAAAGTTCCACCATGATAGCACCCATCGCCCAAATTTCGATTTCCAGGTTATAATCTGTGGATCTAAGGAGGAGTTCCGACGCTCGATATGGACGCGTCGCGACATAAGAGTCAAGTGGCTTCCCTGCTTCATGTGGTATAGCGACATAAGAGTCAAGTGGCTTCCCTGCTTCATGTGGTATATTTATAGCCAACCCAAAATCACCATTTTTAATAACTTCTCCACTTACTAACAAGTTCCCTGGCTTTAGATCTCGGTGATAATACCCTTCTTTGTGCATGTGTGTGAGCACTTTGAAAAGTTGGAAGGAAATGTTGCGCACTTCCTCCACTCAGAATGGGCGGCCTTTAGCTCTGATGATGTGTGATAGGTCGCTTTCCATCCACTCAAATACCAAATATAATCTATTGTTCTCTATTATTGCATTGTACAAAGTAATTATATTTGGATGCACCAACTGCTGCAAGCATCTCACCTCTGCAATATCCAGACATTCCTTCCATTGAACAAACTTTATATTTATTCTCTTGATAGCTACTTCTTTGTTCATCTTTCGATCAACCGCCTTCCAGACAATTCCGTGAGATCCTCTCCCAATCTCCTTCACAAAGCCGAAATAATCCATTCTTCTCTGAAATTTAAGATAACAGTGGCAAAGTAGCTCATCAATCATTTCAATTCTTACAACTATATGGTAAGAATCTAATACCGGAGTATTTGAATAAAATAACAACTCAAATCGCTTTCACCTGTTCAAACAAATCCATATATATAAATGTATGGAAGGATGTCGTAAAGAATAATGCAAATCTTTTTTCCCCGCTTACTTAGGGCATATAGAGGCGAAATCGAAGGCTTTTATTACTATTTCAAATTATTTTGTATGTTACTATGTGAAATTAAATTTGTGTACAAATTAACATCGTTAATGATGATGATGATGATGATGATGATGATGATGATGATGATGATGATGATGATGATGATGATGATGATGATGATGATGATGTTTATATGATAAATTTGTTCAATTAAAAAAATTAATTCAAATATGTTTTTTTTCATAAAAGATTAAAAGTTTAAATTCACACTCGATAGGGTATGTATATTTTTTTAGACTTTAGCAATCAAATAGGAGTCACTAGGTCCATTGTCCCACAAACAAGGGGATCTCATATGCCAATTTGGGTAGTGACCTTAAAATTAGATGATTATTATTATTATTATTATCTAGATATAAGGGGATCTCATAATCCAATCTCTCCTCTCTTCTATATTAATTAGGTTGCAAGTCTCTTATTACATAATTATGGTGCAAAACCTTACAGTGGTTCCCTCACTCTTATACTAATGAGAATGCATGTTTGTAACCACATATTGTTGGGTACTCATGGGGTGGTGTTAGATAAGTCCCAAAGTGGTTCTTTTACTCCTACACAAATTAGGGTTATAACATATTTGGGTGAAAATCCCAAAATCATTCCCTTACTCTTATATTAATTAGGGTGAAAGCCTCAATAACATAATTTTCAATACTCATGGGCGTATAAGTCGACAAGTGGTTCTCTGACCATCCTATGCAAATTCAGGTTATAACATACTTGGGTGTAAATTTCCAAGTGATTCCCTCATTCGTATCCTAATTAGGGTGGAAGTATCCAAGAACATGCTTTTGGGTATTAATGGGGTGTCATAGTCCATAAGTGTTGTTCTCTCACTCCTATATGTAAATTAAGGTGCACCCCAAGCATCTCCTTTACTTCTATACTAATTAGATTGAAATTCCCCAAGGACATACTTTTGGGTACCAATAGGGGTATAAGTTACCAAGTGGTTCTCTCACTTCCATATAAATTAGTGTGTACCTTAAGAAGTTCTCTAACTCCTATACTAACTAGGTTGTATTTATTAACAATATACTTTTGGGTACTAATTGGGGTGCAAGTCCCAAATGGGTTTCTCACTCGCATAAAAATTAGAGTGCAAGTTCTGACGCAGTTAAGTGGTTCTTTTCTCCATCTCCAATTAGTTTCTTAATTGGAGATGGAGAAAAGAACCACTTAACTTCTTGGGAATTTGCACTCTAATTTATATGGGAGTGAGAAACTCACTTGGGACTTGCACCCCAATTAGTACCCAAAAGTATATTGTTAATAAATAAAACCTAGTTAGTATAGGAGTTAGAAAACTGCTTAAAGTGCACACTAATTTGTATGGAAGTGAGAGAACTAGTTGGTAACTTACACCCCTATTGGTACCCAGAAGTATGTCCTTGGGGAATTTAAATCTAATTAGTATAGAAGTAAAGGAGATGCTTGGGGTGCACCTTAATTTACATACAGGAGTGAGAGAACAACTTAATGACTTTGCTTTTTAGTTAGTCTAAAAAGTATGTTCCTTGGATTGAAACACTAATTAATATAGTAACAAGGGAACTTCTTGTGGTGCACGCTATTTGTATAAGAGTAAGAGAACCACTCATGGATAAGAGTAAGAGAACCACTCATGGACTATGACACCCCCATTAATACCCAAAAGCATATTCTTGGAAACTTCCACCCTAATTAGGATAGGAATGAGAGAATCGCTTGGAAATTTACGCCCAAGTATGTTATAACCTGAATTTGTATAGGATTGCCGAAAAACCACTTATCAACTTATACACCCATGAGTATTGAAAAGTATGTTATTGGGGCTTGCACCCTAATTAATATAAGACTAAGGGAATCATTTTGGGATTTTCACCCAAATAAGTTATAACCCTAATTTGTGTAGGAGTAAAAGAACCACTTAGGGACTTATCTAACACCACCCCATGAGTACCCAATAATATGTGGTTACAAACTTGCATTCTCATTAGTATAAGAGTGAGGGAATCAATGTAAGGTTTTGCACTATAATTATATTATAAGAGACTTGCAACCTAATTAATATAGAAGATATTAATTATTGGAGTATGAGATCCCCTTAATAATAATAATAATAATAATAATAATAATAATAATAATAATAATCCAATTCTAAAGTCACTACCTAAATTGGCTTATGAGATCTCTTTGTTTGTGGAACAATGGACCCCGTAACTCCTATTTGATTACTAAAGTCTAAAAAGATATACATACCCTACCCGATGTGGATTTGAACTTATGACCTTTTAAAATGAAAAACATATTTAAATTATGTTTTTTAATTGAACACATTTATAATACAAACATTATTTTATAAATATTTTATATATCACTATTATTATGATTATTATTATATATATTCACAATATTAATTTATACACAAATTTAATGTAACATAGAAAAATACAAAATAATTTGAAATAATAGTCAAAGCCTTCGATTTCGCATGTCCTAAGTAAGCGGGGCAAAAATATTTGCATTATTTTTTACGGCATCCTTCCATACATTTACATATATGGATTTGTTTGAACAGGTGAAAGCGATTTGAGTCGTTATTTTATTCGAATACTCCGGTATTAGATTCTTACCATATAGTTGTAAGAATCGAATTGATTGATGAGCTACTTTGCCACTGTTAGCATAAATTTCAGAGAAGAATGGATCGTTTCGGCTTTGTGAAGGAGATTGGGAGAGGAGCTCACGGAATTGTCTGGAAGGCGGTTGATCGAAAGCCGAACAAAGAAGTAGGCATCAAGAGAATAAATATAAAGTTTGTTCAATGGAAGGAATGTTTGGATATTGCATAGGTGAGATGCTTGCAACAGTTGGTGCATCCAAATATAATTACTCTGTACAATGCGATAATAGAGAACAACAGATTATTTTTGGTATTTGAGTGGATGGAAAGCGACCTGTCACACATCATCTGAGCTAAAGGCCGCCATTCTGAGTGGAGGAAGTGAGCAACATTTCCTTCCAACTTTTCAAAGCGCTCACACATATGCACAAAGAAGGGTATTGTCACCGAGATCTGAAGCCAGGGAACTTGTTAGTAAGTGGAGAGGTTATTAAAATTGGTACTTTTGGGTTGGCTATAAACATACCACATGAAGCAGGGAAACCACTTGAATCTTATGTCTCGAAGCGTCTATATCAAGCGTCGGAACTCCTGCTTGGATCCACAGATTATAACGTGGCAATCGATATTTGGGCGATGGGTGCTATCATGGTGGAACTTTTCACTCGCTACCCGCTCTTCAATGGTGATAACGTGGTCAGTCAAATTCATAAGATTTGCTGTGATTGGATCTCCCAATAGCCACACTTGGCCTCGAGGATTAGCACTTGCTTCCTCCTTAAATTACAGTTTTCCAAAAGACTGGTTTCCTCGTTCAGGCAGAGAATTGGCAGTTCGCTTGAATTCCGATTCCCATTCTATTCTCGATTTTTGTTCTACATGAATCGCCCGAGAACCTCTCTTCAATCCAGGTGTTCTTAGAGCTCCTCCGCTGAATCACGATCCTGGTTGTGTTTCTCTCTGCTCTATGTTTTTTTTCTGTTTTCGGATAAACTAGAACTGAGCTTCTCTGTTTTCGAATAAACTAGAACTGAGCATAAAACGAGCGGGAGTGGAGATTTAAAAACAAATTGAAATGGAGGATGGAGGGACGAGGAGTGGCATTAAAGCGTGCGTCACATCTACCTAAGTCAGCTCGCTCAAACGTCTAGAAAGACCACGTCAGATGACTTCGCAGGCACGCGAACGCTATCCATGGTATGGATGTTACGGTATGGCATGAAAGATGGACGACTGTTTGCCCTTAAGGTTTAAAAGATGAGAAGAAAGTACTTGCCAAATTATATTTGTACCCATTCTCAGAATATAAATGCATGCGATATGTTATTAAAGGAAGTACAATATGCTCTCCTTTCCGAGTATGGGATAGAAGTTACGGAAAAAGTGTATTCAGGCTGCCATGCCAAGATAGATGATCTCTCCAAGATGTACATGTTGTTTTCTGAAATACCTAAAGCTTTGGACCTAAAGCAAATATTTTTGGTGAATGAGTAACTACGGAATGGACAGCAAGAGAGACAATAGTTAAACAGGAAGAGAATACCTTAAGCCATAAGTCAGAGAGAGACAATACAGGTCGCCAGGAAGAACAACTGGCATTTGTTCTGAAGATTATTGAATTGCTCGATAAATACTTGAAATGTGTGGAGAATGTGTTTCAGAACAATGATCATTTCAATCTGGTTTTAAATGAGGCAYTTYTCTCATCTTGCAACATTGGAKTTGCASRAGGCATAGGCGCAGAATTGYTGGCGGCATATTGCCACAATGTCCTCCAAAAGRGTGGGGCTAAAAGTCAAGYCAACATGATATASAGGGTACTCTCGAAAAGACGGTGAAAATTTTGGCATGTGCGAGTGACAAAGATCTATTGGATAAAATTTAAAGCGAAAAACTAGATCGTAGGCTTCTGTTTCATACTAGTGCATATGACTAGCACAGCCGCAAAGTGGTTGGTGAACGTTGAAATAAGATGGCTGGGCGATCCAATATGAAAAGTATGGATAGAAATGCATGGTTGGGAGATCCAATATGAAACGTATGGATAGAAATAGAAATGTAACGCACGGACAGTTGAAACACACATAGAGCTGAAGAAATCCACAAATTAAATGTGGTAATTTCAAAGGTTAATCAGTTAAACGTGGCAATCATATGGTGATACAGTGATTTCTTAATATTATTAGGTAAATGTTAAAAAGTAAACACATTAACTGATGCATTAAAAAATCCAAAGAAGTTATGAAGAGTAAATCACATTCATTGATTTGAGAGGACGACTAAGAATATGCCAGCATTTTTAATTGTTAACCATCATATTAGAATTTTAGATTAAAAGGTGATTAATTGTACCTATCTACAATATGTATAAGCCCTTTCAACCTAAAAATAATGAAGGGAAGATATTGTCAATGCTAAAGCAGCGCATGCTAACAGATTTGACCAGAACAAGGAAAGACCAAAATATCTTCAGGCATGCCTTGATAATAATCCCAAATATTCATCTCGAAATAGATTTCACTGTTAAAGTGTTGACTACTTGAGTTTGGCCGAGATACTGATTTT
>JASDQU010240592.1:124999-150903 GCA_032191745.1 Picea mariana | reverse complement strand
TCAACGAATCTGCTTGAACTAATTTTTAAATCTCCTCAAATTTGCCTAAAATATCTACTCAGTGATTTTCTCATCCAAATTCCATAGCAATTTTCTCAACAAATGTACCCTCGTGCACTCTATTTAGCATGATGATGGTGGAAAAGTATTAACGACCTCCAGCATATTCAATTGACATTATTAGTTTTCATCCATTCATACTGTTACAGTCTCATATCTCATGTATGTGTCCGGGCTTCTGTGAATAAAACAGGAAATTCATTGTTACATGCTACGTGATGCGAGTGAAAGGCGCCAAAGATAGAGTTAGATGGTGGAGTAGACCAGCGATGACGTTTTTGCAAGATCGGATCAAACTCAGTCGCAAGAGTGGTGTTCTTGGTGATATTTCACGATAAGAACAAAATAGTGCAGATTGTTTCCTTGTCTAATCAGTGAAATCTGCAAATTCGGCCACGAAGAGTCTGTAAAGGTTATCAAGTTCAATAGGATGTATCCATCCTGATAAGATAGTACAAGACGAGACTGTAAAATCTGAGTTTCAATCCCATAGGGCCATACGAGTGTGAGGACACTGATCAATGGGAGCGAACCTGAACCAACTTGTTTTCAGTCATCAAGTGATAGTCCCATCGTTGTGATAGCTAGCACATACTCTTGCGTATCAAAGGGAGTTGACCTTGCAACTAGTTCTTTGTTTCCGTGGTGGTTGTAAAATTTGAAGGGCTTGGGCACTGCAAACCAAACATAAATGGTGCTAACACTGTAATCCCATTTACTGGTGCTAACCCTCGCATTCCTACCCTTTCATTATCAATGAAGCATTTACTGAGGTCAGATTCGCTCCAATGATAGTCAACAGAATCAATATCGTGCAACAGAAGTGAGGAGAAAAACCACTCTAAGAGCTCAAAATTTGGTGAGGATTCTTCAGATTTGCAGTGGCTGTGTCAATTATACGATTGGGTCCATGATGATTTTTCAATTGGGTGTTTGTGGTGAAGCTAGGACCCCTAACTACAAATTGGTGAACCCGATGTGAAGGATTTAGATGAAAGTGATGGTTGCCCTGGCAACTCCGTGGTGGCAGACGTCTGCACAATCATAACTTTTTAATGTTTTTTGGCTGTAGGTTACTGCGTCTTCTTGGATCCACTTTGAAAGCTATGACATAGGCATTTATTGATTGCTCTTCAATAGTGCAAGCGTATGATATTTGGAAAATCTAGGAGGTGGAGTCACACAACTCACCATGCCCTCTATATATTCGGTATAGAGATTTCACTAGACTAGGAGAAGGATGTCCTTTAGCCATTCTTGTTTTTTCGTTGGACTACCACAAGGCATAATGATCCAATTTCCACATCACCATGTGGATTTTGTTAAAGATTCGATAAGGGGAAGCCACCACACCAAGACTATCCTCGATGAGTAGCTGGCACACTATCCCACGATGAGGTGAATGATGTAGAGCTGGTCGTGGCCTTGATAAGAGGACCCAAATGACGACGTAGATCCCTAGTCAGAGATTCAGGGATCCACAATGGGATATGCTCCACTCTGCAAGGACTTTTACACCCGTATCATATGTAAAACGAGTTGTTTGAAGTGTTGATTATGTTCATGGGCGATCACCACTAAAAGGAAATTCATCAAAACCAAATTGATTGGTTTTTGCTCTATGTTAGAGATATAAGTTGAGGATTTATGAAAGTAAAATTGAAGGAGCCTGAAGTGTAGTTTTGAAATTGGTGAGGATGTGTATTAATTAATTGAAATGGGTTTATAAGGAGGAAAATGTTGTGAATGTAAGAGTCTCATTATAAGCATTTTTAAGGAGAAAGTAGGTTGAAGACTTCTCAATGTATTTGGACACATTTTTGTGTTCACTTGAAGGATATCTTATAATAAAATCAACGTTTTTTCGCTCCTTGTCCTAGACCACCCTGAAATTGAATAAGGGAGTCTAAGGACATTTGTCCTTGTGTGTGATTGTGCATATTTCCTTTGATTCTTATGTTGTCTAGTGTGACACATATTTAATATTGATAATCAAGCACATATGATCAAGCATCTATGAAGATAATTATCAAGCATTCAAGTCGTCAACCATATCAGTAATGGACAAATCAAAGTATTCAAACTCAACACATCATGGAGCATTTGTAATTCAATTGTAACTTGCAAAAATTTTTGTTGTAAGATTACTTGATCGAGTTGATTTGTACTTGCAATAGCTTATTTGTAAGAATGAAATCAATTTAAATTGATTTGAATTTCTTTGTAATTGGGTGCATGCTCGATTGAGCCCGACATCCTCAACTTCCTGGAAGTAAGTTCAAGCGAGGCAAGTTCAAGTGAGCATGAATAGCAAGCGAGCATGAAGTTCAAGCGAGCGATTCAAGTGAGCAAGTTGCAAATAAGCCTTCTTCTATCGAGTCAAATTGTAATCAGGATCTACCTGAACAAGGAGACCTCATTTAGTGTTTTGAAATGGCTCGAAGTCTCGAATTATTAGAGTTACTGAACACTCTAATAAACACCACTGAAGACAACACAATGATATTGAACAAAGAAACTCTTCAATCAGTGCTAACTTGTTTGCAAGTGACGCAAGCTAAAGTTAGACTTCTTCAAGCACAATCCCAACTATTGAATGATGAAATTAGGGATCTCAAAAATCAACATCCAATTAAGAGTTCTGAACTAGTTTTTGTTCAACACAATCCTCTCTATGATGATGATGATGATGTTTTTGATCAACAGTCAGTGAAGGAGCAACTCAGTAAGAAAACTCCATATGCAGACAAAGACGAAGCTATTCATGAACCTACTTTTCAAGAGTTTTCTTTTGACTTCAGTGAAGAAAACCTTTCAATGCTGCAACAACATGCAGTAAATCCATTTCCACGGATTTCAAAGCAACAGGTTCAAAATACTCTTTCCAAGCCCATGATCAGACCTTGGGAAGAAATCATCTACAACAAGAATAGAACATGACTTGGATATGACAAGGAAGTTACCTTTCATATTCCTGATTATTCAAGACCAATCAAGTTCCAAAGTGCTGGATTCCTTCAAGAAGATTCACTTTCACATGTTCCAGTTCAACATCAGAATGATAAGTGTCAACATTGTAATCGAGTTGGTCACAAGGAGGATCAATGTTTTGATCTCCATCCTTTCCAGCATTGTGGTAAGCATAACCATTATTCAAACAGATGTTCAACACTGAAGAAACCTGCAAGATTGAAAATTCACTATGAGTGGATTGATCCTTGGTAGTGGTCATCAACAACCAAGCGATTATATAAGTCTTACCGAAGAATTAAATCTCGAGTAAAGACCAATATTGTAGCACATAACATTTTTGTACCTCACATAAGTGGTCCCCTTATTGCGTAGCTTTCAAGCATGGCCCTCACGTGATGAGATAACATGTGGTTTTTTCTGCATGCCCACTTTGTGTTGTACTCAAATGGAACAAGTATGGTACTCTCTTGAACATCAAAGGAGGGAGTACAATGATGTAGCTCTCATGCACCTTAAGGGGGGGAGTTCAAAATTCCTATGATGATGGTTCATGAAACCACTCATGGTCTCTCCTTTCAGTTGAAAAAGGGGGGAATTGATGTTGGAATTGAAGATGGTTGTCAGACATAAAGTTTCGACAACAACAAACATCAAGTATGCTAGATGGGCATGGAATTTTCCAAATGGGCAACTGCGGTCTATAGATGATAGACTTTGTCAGAATTATGGTTCAATAAGTTTAAGTTGAATCATACATAATTTGGATGTTAATTTTGATTTTGAGAGCAATGATGTGGATGTTTGGTTTACAAAGATGGTCATTTGACCTAGCAGAGGACAAGAGGATCCTTCTGCATTGCAGCTTGTCATTTGATTGAGTTGTCAGGCATTTTCAGGGATGTGTCAGACTAGAAGTTGATTCACTTCTCTTGGTTTTCTCTCATCAGATTGGAGTTTACATTCAGTGAAAAAATTGCATGCATCCTGGCTCACATGATTACATAGTGAGATTTTCTAGAGATGGCAGGCTTTGACAGGATTATGGTTCAATGAATTGCAATTGAATCATACACATTATACATTGGGATGTTGTTAGACATATAAAAGTGTCAAGATTGGTTAGTGGTTATCCAAAAACCATCAGATACATGGTATCAATTGGTCAGTGGTCATCCCAAACCACAAATTCAGAGAGCACTTCAGTGATGCACTGATAGTAGAGTGGTGATACTACATGTTCACCAATTAGCAGAAGACATCAAATTCTTCTAGCTAAAATACTTGGAAAAATGATCAAATTGTCAAGCAATCAGGGAATGTTCAGATATTGCAGTTGTTCACTTCCATATCTCAGCTCTCTTCCAGTTCATTTTAGATGAACCATTCAACATCCAGATTGGCGGTTTTTCAGGCAGTTCTTCATTGAGGCTCAACTCAGGAGTTTCAGTATGAAGACTTGGAATTGATACCAGTTTATGCTTTATTGCTGGTATTATTGATCGGACTTGTGATTGAGGGGGGGATTGTTAGCCTATGGCTTACCTTTACCAATCACTAAGTCTAAATTGTCACCTATATTTGTATTATTCAGTTAGGATATTAGTAATATATCCTCAAGTGATGACTAATGATTTAGTTAAGATTGCCTAGCCTAGTCATCATGCATGATTTTAGGATCTAGAGAAAATCTCTCTATGAGGTGGCGTCACCCATTGTACTATAAATATGTAACATTGGAGTGAATACAATGAAGTGTTGGCTAGTGAGCCTTTTCCGCCATGTTGTTGTTCTTGTCTATATTTTATCAGAACAAAGGAAGAAAGGAAATAAGCTACCTTTCTTCAGAAATAACTACTAGGAACAACCAACTTCTAAAGAATCCTGAATGATAGAGACATTAGGGAAAAGGAAAAGGAAACCACCTATTCAATGTCTGGGATGTAAGTGAGATCATATGTACAAATATTTCCCTCACATTAGTGAAAGAGTGAGAACTGTTCACATTGTACAACAAGATGAAATAGTGGAGGACATGGGAATAAGTGTACCTAATATATATGTAGCCTTGGAAAACAAGCAAGATAAGTTTCAGTCACATATAATTGAAGTGGAAGGTAATATCAATAACCATCCCATTGCCATTTTAATTGATTCATGAGATAGTCATAGTTATCTAGATCCTAAGATGGTGGAAATATTTCATTTACCAAGAAGCAAGCTTGGAAAACATTGGATGGTGCAACTAGCTACATGAGCTAAAAGAAAGATTAATAAGATGGTCAAAGCATGTCCAATGAACATGAATGGAATGAACATCAACACAGATCTGAACACCATACCTTTAGGTCCCTATGAATGCATAATTGGTATGGATTGGTTGGACCAACATCACGTTGTCCTCGAATATTATAATAAATCATTTACTTGCTTGGATGAGGAAGGAAACTTAAGGATAGTACAAGTAATTCCCAGAGCAGTAACTTTAAGAGAAGTTTCATCCTTGTAGCTGAAGAAAAGTTATAGGAAAGGGTGCCAAATATTTTTCACGCAGATGGAAGAGACACCTAAAGATAAGGTGCCAAATATTGAAGATTATGTTGTCCTAAAAGAGTTTGAATGTGTATTCAAAGAAATACCAGTACTGCCACCCAAAAGAGATATTGATTTCTATATCAATATTATGCTTGGATCAACTCTAGTATCTAAGACTCCTTACATGATGAGTACACCTGAACTAAATGAATTGCAAATGCAACTTGGAGAGCTTATGAAGAAGGGCTATATATGCCCAAGTCTGTCACCTTGGGGTGCCCCAATATTATTTGTGAAGAAAAAGGATGGAACTTTGAGACTTTGCATTGATTTTAGGTAGTTGAACAAGGTAATTATGAAGAAAAGGTATCATTTGCCAAGGATAGATGACCTTTTTTATCAGCTAAAAGATGCAAAAATATTCTCCAAGATTGATCTTAGGTCAGGATATCATTAGATAAGAATTAAATAAGAAGACATCAACGAGACTTCTTTTAGAACAAGGTATGGCCATTATGAGTTCACAATCGTTCCATTTGGGTTAAGGAATGCATCAATTGTCTTCATGTTTCCTATGAATGGTATATTCAAGAATTACTTGGACAAGTTGGTCATTGTCTTTTTGGATGACATTCTGATATATTCCAAGTATGAAGAAGAGCATGAGAAACACTTGATAATGGTGTTATAGGTTTTGAGGGAGCATCAGTTGTATGCCAAATTGAACAAGTGCTCATTTTATGAGAGGAAAATTCATTACTTGGGCCATATCATTTCAGAGGAAGGAATAAAAGTAGACCCAAAAAGGATAAAGGCCATTGAATGATGGAAAACACCAAGGAATGTCTTAGAGGTGAGATCATTCATGGGCCTTGCAGGTTACTATAGAATATTTATTGAAGGATTCTCAAAGATTACACACCCAATTACTTATTTACATAAAAAAGGTGTGAAGTTTGAGTGGACATAGGATTGTGAAATAGGTTTTCAATACTTGAAGCATTTATTAGCAAGTGCTCCAATACTGAGGATTTTTTATCCAACTGAAGATTTTGTTGTATGCACCAATTCTTGTAAAGAGGGACTTGGTGGAGTCCTTAGTCAGAATGGGTATGTGGTGTGCTATGAATCAAGGAAATTGAAGGAACATGAAAGAAAGTATGTTACTCATGATTTGGATTTGGTAGCCATAGTGCATGCCTTGAAGATGTGGAGGCACTACCTCATGGGGAAAATATTTGAGTTGAGGACAGACCATAGTGGTCTGAAATACTTGTTTGGACAACCAAATCTGAATGCTAGGAAAAGAAGATGGCTAAATTTCCTCAGTGAATATTATTTTGATATAAATCATATCAAAGGTAAAGAGAATAAGGTGGTTTATGCACTCAACAGGAGAGTGCATGAGATGCATGCTACAACCATTAGCATGTGTCAATCAGATCTGAAGGATAAAATTCTAGAAGTTTCAAAATCAGATCAGAAATACATTGAGGTAAAAGAAAAAATTCAACGTGGTAATCTACAACAGAAAGTTGAAGACTATAAGCTAGGAAGTGATGAAATTCTCATGTACAAGGGAAAAATTTATGTGCCAAATTCTTGAGAATTGAAAAATATGATATTGGGAGAAATGCATAATGTGCCTTATGATGGACACCTAGGTTACCAGAAAACTATTACAGCTATCAAGAGCCAATATTATTGGCCAGGCATGAAGAAATAATTTGTGGATTTTATTTCCATATGTTTGGAATGTCAAAAGGTCAAGAATGAACATTGACACCCAACTGGTTTGCTACAACCATTTCCCATTCCTGAGTGGAAGTGGGAAGTGGTAACCATGGATTTTATTACTAAATTACCAATAACTAGAAAAAAAGATGATTCTATCATGGTAGTGGTTTATAAGCTTACCAAAGCTTCCCATTTTATTTCAGTAAAGCCCACTCATAAGGAAAATAACATAGCTGATATTTATTTGAAAGAGATATCTCAATTACATGGAATTCCCAAGACAATTGTGTCTGACAGAGACCCAAATTTTACATCAAATTTTTGGTAGGGATTGTTCAAAGGATTTGGAACAAATATCCATTTTAGCACAACTTATCATCTAGAGTTGGATGGGCAGACAGAAAGAGTGAATCAGGTAATATAAGACATGCTAAGGATGTATGTGATGGATAAACCATCCAAATGGGAGGATTATCTACACTTGGTAGAGTTTGTTTACAACAATGGGTACCAAGCATACCTGAAGATGAGCCCATTTGAGTCACTCTATGGTAGAATATGCAACACACTAGTGAGCTTGGACAACCTAACAGACTGTGCAGTGGTTGGGCCATAACTACTCAGAGAGATGGAAGAACATATGATAAAAATAAAACAGAATTTAAAGGCTACCCAGGACAGGCAGAAAAGCTATGTTGATAAGGGAAAAACTCACTGGGAATTTAATGTGGGTGATAATTTGTTCTTGAAAGTAAAGCCCCACAGAAGTTCCCTGAAGTTGGGAAATTTCTCAAAGCTAGAAGCACATTTTTGTGGGCCATTTGAAATCTTGGAAAGGGTTGGGCCTGTAACATACATGATTTCCTTGCCTACATCAATATGCATTCATAATGTATTCCATATATCATTGCTTAAAATATATGTGCCTAATACTAATCATGTCATTGACTGGAATGTGATTCAGGTGGAGAAAGAAGGTGGATTTCAAGTGGATTTGGTGTGCATACTAGATCAGAAGATCAAGCAACTCCAGAATTGAACCATAGGGCTAGTAAAGGTCCAATGGACCTGGTACATCCTTGACGATGCAACTTGGGAGCATGAGGATGCTATGCGGGTAGAGTACCCACATCATTTTTAGGACTTTTAATATTTTAGTTGTACATATGTATATACTGCACTGAGGACAATGCATAAATAAGGGGGAGAGGAATGTAATACCCCTAGGCTGAACCCTAAATTGTACACATAATTGTAAATGTAAATTACATATAAGCTAGTGAGATGATGGAACAAGTGTGTAGGTTTGGTCTTGACCGAATTAAGTTAGTGTGCGAGAATCTCATACCAAAGGAATGTGCACAGTTTGTAAAATGACAGAACACGTAGTTTAATGTTTTGGTGCACGTCTGTGTAAGTGCACAGGAATGGCGCACAAAAAGGAAACAACTTGAAGAATACATCGCACATTGGTATAAGCGCACGAGGATGGCGCACATTCCAGGATTCGACACAAAATAACTTACTGCGCGATTTTGGAGGCTAGGGAGACTTTTGTATATATGTCACGATGTAATGCGCACCTATATAAGTGTGCGAGGGTGGCACACTGAAAGAAGAGTGTGTGCATTCCAGAATTTCCACGCGCACTGGTTTAGTGCACGATATTTATGTTTTGAGGTTGGTGAGCCTAGATACAAAAGATCGGTACTTCTATACTGAGAATGTAAATGTAAGCACATACAAATATAATGAAAACACATCACTGCGACAGACTGACCATGTAAATGAGTATGGGCACAAACTCCACTAACTGAGGTTGGGGGGGGGCTAATTTAAGGTGGCTTAAACCAAAAGGATTATTATATTAATATTCCTTAAAGTATAAAGTGGGGATATTATTATATCCTAAGTCTGAAGGAGGAGGATGTGTGGACTGTAGACAATTCTCAGCATGACAAGTGTCAAGCTGGGAACATGCATCCAAATAGTTTGGACTTAGTACCTTTTTGCAAAGGATTCGATGATTCATGCAATCATGGAGGGGGAGTTGAGCTGACTATTACTGTCATCGAACCTTGTTGCTATTGTGATCAATATTTTGTTGTTATTGTCACATATAGTTGTACATTTATTAGTTGGGAGAGATAGACTGAAAAGGGCAGTTTTTAGGCCCATGGGACATTGCATTCTCTCTAGGTGAGAGAATTGAAGAGATGGGTTGTCAGGCTTGTGGGACATTACATTCTCTCTAGGTGAGAGAATTGCAGGGAAGTAATTTCTCGAGGTGCCAAACTGTAGCGACAGGTCTCTGAGAGTTCTTGTCTGGCCTGTTGCTGAAGCCCTGGAAGGGAAGTGGGGAAATCAAAGGACTGTTGAGCAGAGAATGGAAAAACTTCTTGGGGTGGGACATGCATGTGGGGAATGAGGGACTATAGTTGTTTAGTATGAATTGGTATCTATGAAGGAATTTCATGTGCTTGAGTCACGTGTGTCTGAGTTACATGTGACTGAGATAATTTAGCTTGGATGGGAACCCTTACCCAAGTGGATTTTTAGCCCCGTCTTGGGGGTGACCTACTGCTGAGAGTGATGAGCAGTGTGGTCTAAGTCTAGGAGAAAAATGGAATGTTTTCACATAGTTGGTGTACCTTTAATCAAAGATAAGTCTTATTTTTTGTATTAAACCATGTGTTGTAGTAATAATTGTGCAATTTTTTTCATGGGTTTATTCTGTTTATGCTGCATGTATATTTTTGTTATAAATATGTATGTAATTGTGCATTACAGAGTGTATTTTTATGTTTTAATTGTATCAGAGTTAGTATTAGAGAAATTATGGTTAAATTGCTCGTAATGGAAACATTACAGTATGGTATTAGATTTCAAGAATTTTTTTAAGTGGCATACCCCAACTTGGGTGGTTGGGGATGTTACAAAATGATATTAAAACTGATAAAAGAGAAGATAATTTTGGTTTGATGTGCCTAGCCTGGGTGGTTGGGTATGCTACACATGGCTACTGGGAAGATGGGTGGAAATATGAAACAAAACATTCTTCCTAAAATATTTGACCAAAAGACATCTCAGACTAGGATGCTATCAACTATGGACTATGAAAAGGGTAGATTGAATACAGAAGTGATGGAACCAAAAGAGTAAAAGAAGGTCGCAAATATATCTATTGATCTTAGTGTAGTTCACCCACTGGATAAAATTGATCTACATAGGAAAACTAGAGAGATGTTGAATATAGATGTAATGATAGCCACTCTTGGAATGAAGAAGCTACAAGCCATAAATGAAAATATCACAAATCAATGAAAAAATGAAAAGTTAGCTAATAGAACTAAGCAACTAATAGTGGAAGAATTGGAACAATGGGTAATGGATTTAGGAGATAATCCATAATATGCAGCATGTGTGCAAGCTATGATGAAAACAAAAGATACAAATATCCAAGCTATGATGAAAACAAAAGATACAAAGATACAAAGATTCCTCGAATTGAACATGTACATAATCCAAAATTATAGGTTATCCAAGAAAAAAAGGATCATCTCCTGAAAAATATGATACAGATGGAAGATTAGATCGAATTGTATGAGAAGCATATTGAAATCCTTAAAGGGGGATCTTCTTCATCACAAGTAACAGAATCAACAAATCCAATAGATGTGTTATCAAAAGCATTAGCATAATTGAATTTGAAAGGTGCTAAGATTGAAAAGTTGAAGAAAACAATTTCAAAACAGCAAAAAGAAATCAAAGATAATGATAAAATTATTGGAGAACACCAAAAGCTAAAATCTAAGATGTTAACATACATGGAACAAATTAAGAACAAGTTGTATGGAAAACCATATATGATAGGATCTAGAAACATTATTTGGGATGAAATCATTGATGAAGTTGGCAAGATTTTGGATTACTTCAAAACAATTGATGATGAAATCCTATTGACAGATGAAGTAGATGAAACTATAAAGAAAGAATTTCAAGAAATAGGGACTAGAACTCACGTTGCTACTAGAGTTATTAAGTTGTAACAACCCTCCTAGTTACGACAACGACTCTGACAATAGGTGTAATTTTTTTTTTTGTTTTAAAAGTGTGTGCGCGCATGTAGGAGGGGAAGCAGACACCCTGGACTCTACGTCGCCACTTGACGACTGACAAGACGCAACCCCGACGATCACAACAAGAAGACTCAAGGTGCACCACAAGTAACTGCAAGCAAAGAACACCCAAGACCAAGGCGCCCCACAATAACTTCAACAATAACGACATACTGGGTTAGGTACCGTACGAACACAGAAGGTAGAATCCATGGTAGTAGGTTTACTATTTCTGCACAGGAAAGCAGGGCGTTTAATCTTAGTCCTCTGCTCCGGAGAGAGAGGAGGTCAGATAAGCTCCTGGCCGACTGCTCAGGCAGAAACTAGTAATCCCCTAAGGTGTGTCGCAAGAGTGGAAACCCTGCCTTTAAAGGGCCTGAGACTCTTGATATGGCACTGGATTCTTGACGCCGAGAACCACACAGACATATATACTAAGGCTACTGAAGGTGTGTTCATCCCTCCCGACACAAACAGACCACGCAATGCAATACCACCAAGTACTAGAAAATTAGGGACAATCATGACCTCTACGGGAGACGCTAGTCAGGAGGACTCTAATACCGACCAACCACTATTGAGACCCGAAGACGTTAATCAAGATCAATTGCTCCATTAATTATCATTAACCGACGAAGACTTTATCCTAAGGTAAAAACCAACAATCTCCACCCCCATTATTTAGTTATAAGGTCATTAGGCACTAGTTCAGGGACAAGTAATAAGCACAAGCTCATTGCATTTTTCTGTTAATCGCCATAATTGAGCAACGATATCATACCATAATGGTAAACCCGCGAACATTTGCATTCTCCATATTATCTTTCCTTTCCTTCCAATTTGTTACCATACATTGGAATAACCTAACCAACATTGCATTGCAATTTAGACCTTATCATTAACATTTCAAATTAAACGAATAATAACCTTGCAAATTAAACATCAACACGAACATTTCAATTAATCCAAAATTGACATTGCGAATCTACCGTCATCATTAACATTGCAAATTAGAACAACTATTATTATTGCAATTTTTAACAAGTATTACCATCGCCATTAAGCCAATATTAATATTGCACTTAAACAATATCAATATTAATATTTAAACAAGTATTGTCAATTGCATTCAATTTAAACAATATTAACATTTAAGCATATAACAAGTATTAAAAATAATGCCTAATATTAACATTGCCAATAACAAGTATAATCATTGAAAATTAAACAAATATTAATTTAAAAACACGGAGAATAATTCGGTGGAGATTAACTGTGTGGAATTGGAGCAGAATCAAATTAAATATACATTTGCAATAAATGCCCTTGCAGATCCACTAACTAATTCCCAAATAAAATGATAATGATATCCCTACCATAAACGATGTCCACTAATTTGGCCGACTAATTTCATAATAAAAGTTAAATATACATTTGCAATAAATGACTTTGCATATCCATTAACTGGTTTCCAATAAAATTATAATGGCATTCCTTCCATTAACATTTATCTTACCCTGGATATTAGTATCATCATAAATGTTACACCAACGCCTTAGTAATACATTACCTTACAATTAAAACACAGACGGACTATCATACGTTCATTCAATTTGCTGCAATCTAACCATATATAACAACACAAAAGGGTTACCAGTATTTTAGCAGTATCAATGCTTCATAGTTAAAATCATAAAATGCAATCTAACCAGTATTGCAGTTATATTAACCATTATTTAATTGACAATTAACAAACAAATTAAATACCATATCATTCAATTTAAAGATATAGCAGTTAACTCATAGTAATTAACCCCAAGGGTAAAGAGGGCCCTATCCCAGTAATAAAGGAAAAATAAAACACCCGCATCCAGTAAGTTACTACACCCAGTTGACTCTTCCAAGACACACAATTGAATAAAGGATATTAATTAAACCAAAAGAACGCACGCACATCCAGTCTGTTAGCTACGCCCAGTTCTTTCTTCCAAGGCACCCAGGTGAATAAGGTTACCTGTTAAGCAGGGTGCATTAATCTAGATCTCCTCGTTCTGAGGGTTTGAAGCTAAGGGGGAAATCCTTTTATTCGGGGTGGTGATTTCTGGCCAGGGACGCTGTGAGTTCCTAAATGAAATCTCGGGCAGTGTCTAAAGGTCTACGACCAACAATAAATGAAAACGGTGGAATGCAGGCACGCTTCAAGCATTCACGCTGAGGGATGATCCGAAGTTACCCTAAACCAACCCAACAAAAGACGTGGGAATCACCTGTATTAAACCAACACAACAACGATTACACAGCAGTGACTTCAAGGCTCAATAAGCGACCTGGAATTTACCTTTACCAAAACAACAGCACGGAGATAATCTTCTGGTTTCTATTTATTATATTTTTTTACTTATTTTCCAATCAAGAGTTGGGTAAGGTCACGAGGTTCGCCGAGAGTGAATTATTCTCCCCAGGCGCAGAGGCGAATACGCAGAGGTAACCCACGACAATGCAAGGAGTTTTTCGACAATAACAAGGGAACGCAGACTAGTAAGAGGTTACTACCCAGAATGTGAGGATTTAAAAGGGCAGAAGACACAGACATGTACATCTACAGGTAGGAAATAAGGACGACGCCCTTAGAGATTTACAATGCCCAGTTCACCCAACAACCCAATCAATAAAACAACGCAACCGTTTTCTTTTCTTTTTCCTTTTAAAAGGTAATAAAGATTAGGGTAACGAGATTGGCTTAACAGTGTGCCTATCATTTTTATGTAGTGAAAGCTTATAGCATCTAATCTATTAACAAAAATTAGTGGATGTCGGATCTAGGCACTAGATATTCCGGGTCTCGTGGCTGATGAGAAATTTCATTTTAGGGTTACTGATCGATCCGTTTCCAAAGCCAATGGTTGGCTTGATTTAAGCTGCGACCTTGCAAAGTGATTCTAGATTCAAGTGCTACCTGAAGAGGATAAAGCATTTAAATTTTACTATCACAGTAAAGAAAAAAATATTCGCTCAAGTCTAACGAGGTGTCCACTTTCGAATACAGACTGCAAACCAGAAGATAGATTCGACCAGGGCCTAGATTTCAAATTGGCTTACATACGGAAATGAAGATGAATGTCGTGAAGTATGAAGTAGGAAGATAACCTCAGTAAGGAGAAAAGGAACAAGAAAGGGGCCGCTACCTAAACTTTAGTAACCAACTTACCTAGCAACCTTCCAGCTACGGTTTCACCATGATCATTCTTGGAACGGAGATGCCAGAACCAGACTTTCTCAAAGGGTAAGGATGTGAAACGTATAGAACCAAATTTCTGAACCCAAGTACAATGGAATGCCAGGGACAAATTTCCAGAACGATTTCGCCCTTCCCCATCAAGAACCAATCCAAATTTCTATCTATATGTGCACATTTTTGTTTAAAAAAAAAAAAAAAAAACTAGCAGCGGTAAATAAATTTTTAACATGGTAAGTAACAGCCATAACATTTTCCTTCACTATACCAATAACGGAGGTAAGAAATTTTATCCACCAGAGTAAGCCGTAAGACATTCTAATCTACTAAAATACAAATCATACCTTTGCCTTATCGCCTTCTCCGAAGGTTTGTCCGCGTGCCCCATGCAATCCTACTCGCCGACCGTCAAGAGCTCACCGGTAGCTCCCAGCCAATGCTAGGGGTACTCTGCTTCCCCCTCAGCCCCCCGAGCCACAAAGGGGCCACACACAATCCAGACAGTAGCCTATCTTCCCAGCTCACCTCCAAGGCTGAGCTACCACTCAAGTCAGCTGAGAAGATCCCCAACTCCTACAAGCAATCAGTCCATTTTGCCATTTTGGCAGCATAACAATACCTCATAGCAGATTCCCCCTTCTTTTCCCCCATCTCTTTATTTTATCCTCTTTTTGACCTAATCCCCCTTTAGGTTTTTTTTTCCAAAACCCTAAATCCCAGTTCTTTTAAAAAAATTTCCCCCTTTTTATTTAATTATTTATTTCTTTTTATTTCCTTTTTGAAAACTCAAAAGGTGATTGCGCCTAAGAATCTTTTCATATTATATATATATATATATATATATATTTAAATTCGTAATATATATATGTATTTTTTTTAGCCCCCTTTAGTTAACAAATTAATTTCATCTTTTCAAATTTACAACCCCCTAATTGAATTAATTTATTTAATCTCTTTATTTTACCCTACAAACTTTAGGAAGACTCACATTAGCTTAAGTGGGTTTTTTTTTTGTTTGTTTAATATTATTATTAGCACCTGTATTGTTAGAGCTAGCTTAGCAGGGAATAAATTTCTAATGTTATTTGCATGGCAGAGCTACTGTGAGCTAGAATATCCTGGCATTGTCATTAGGAGATGGTTAAGCTTCGATTATCATGTTAGGGAGAAGTAGTACCTTCCTAAAAGATGAATTATCAAACTTATTACTGGGAAAGAGGAAAGCCCTTATGTACGCAATTAAGTAAGGAAATACTTTAGGAATTCAATTAACGGAGGAATTGTTTTATGTATTTAATTAAGGAAGGAAACTCCTCAGATTAGGTGGAGGTTGCAAATCATCATAGGGGTAATGAATATTTAATGTACACTCTTGAATTATGTTTTTTTTTTTGACATAGGGCTCAAATTCTGAACTGGCGATGCCAGGTTAGGGGAATTGTTTTAAGGATTTATTCAGGTGTTGAGGTCTTAGGGATATTTAGGCTGAATCCTTTCTCCAAATTCTTGCGACGTGCCCTTTAGGATGCACCACGTTCTCCAAGGGTGACACTCGCCTCTTTGAATTTCTTTTGTGCGACATGCCCTTCAGGATGCACCCCGTGCTCCAAGGGTGCCACTCGCCAATTGAGTTTCTTTTGTGCGATGTGCCCTTTAGGATGCACCACGTGCTCCAAGGGTGCCACTCGCCAACTGGACTGATTGGTAGACATATATAACCACTGGAGTCAATACTTCGCTAGGTGAACTTGTAGGAGACTAAGGGTTCTAAGGAATAAGGCCCCCGCCTTATTGCGCGCCCCTTAGAATCATCGTGAGCGACTGTCACAGTCTTCCCTCATGGCATCGTGGATCCTCTCAAACTAGGTAATTGTTAACCTACAGTTCGAGCCACGGCGGGAGTGCTAGTAGGCGGTGGCAGGGCTGCTGTCCACCCCTCTCCCTCAAACTCTCTGCAAATCGTGTGTGGCCCCTTTACTCCATATGTGAGTCTGGTCGGAAAGCTATCGTCAGCCTGCATCATCCACAATCATGTCAGAAATGTCAACATCAAATCATCAAATCAAATGAAACATCATAGCAAACACATCAACCCAAAAGCACACTCCCTGACTCAGTCCGGAGTCCAAGGGGGTTCCACCGATGCCTCTGCATCCTCAAGGTCAAAAACCCTGCACACTCAATAAAACTGAGTCAATAACACCTATCTACATCAAATAGTAACACATCATGTCATCTGTCAATCGCATCATAATCAAGTATAAATGGTGTAACATCATAAAAGTCCAGATCACTTGCAAACAAGTGTCCTCAAATAATAAGTTTTCTCAATGCGCCAGAGCGGGATGTTACATACACCCCCTCTTGGTCTAAACTTCGTCCCGAAGTTTCTCAGTATAAATGTAGAAATAAAGTATCATAGTATCATAAGTCTATCTATCAAACACAAATGGAAATTGCTGACGCATATCATATGCCTCCTCCCAGGTTGCCGAGTGCGGACTATAACTGTCCCATTGGACCTTCACCCGATCTACCGTTCGATGTCGTAACTGTCGAACACGATGATCTAAGATGTGGACCGGCTCAGCCATGAACGCTCCCTCATCCGATATCTGCAAGGACTTAGGTCAATCACATGTGTAGGATCACTAATATAATGTCTCAAAACAGATACATGAAAAACATTGTGCATACGCCTCAAAGAATCAGGCAAGGCTAGTCGATAGGCCACGGGCCCCTTTCTCTCCACAATCTCGAAAGCTCCCACGAACCTAGGAGAGAGTTTATCCCCCTTTCCAAATGTGATCGAACTCTTATGCGGTTTAACCCACAAGAAGACTCGATCGCCGACCTCGTAACTACGGTCGACTCGGTGCGCATTGACATAACTCTTCTGTCGATCCTGCGCTTCTTTAATTCTTTGTCTTATGGTTTGCATCTGCTCTTCCATTTCTTGGATCGCTTCTGGTCCCACCAGGACCCTATCCTCAAGCCGATCCCAACTCAAGGGCGTCCGACACGGTCGCCCATAAAGAAATTCAAAAGGCACCATCTTNCTGGTAACTGTTGTTGTAAGCGAACTCTACTAGAGGCAAGAATTCCTCCCAACGCTTTTGTTGGTCCATTACGTACATGTGCAACATATCTTCCAAGGTTTGTCTCATTCGTTCGGTCTGCCCGTCAGGCTCTGGGTGATACGCAGTACTAAAATTAAGTTGGGTTCCCAATGCCTCTTGGAAACTCGTCCAAAATCGTCCATTAAACATCGATCCTCGATCGGATATAATCTTTTTAGGCACGCCATGCAGCCTCACAATCTCATCGATGAAAACTCTCACTATGTCAAGTGCCTGATACGTCGTACGCACAGGAATAAAGTGAGAACTCTTCGTCAGAGTGTCTACTACTACAAAAATCGAGTCGTGTCTCCTTGCCGTCAGTGGCAATCCAACAATAAAATCCATCGATATAACTTCCCATTTCGACTCCGGAATGGCATGTGGTTGAAGTAATCCTGCTGGGTGTCTATGTTCAGCCTTTACCTACTGACACTCTAGACATCTAGCCACAAAGTTGACTATGTCGGCCTTCATTCCCTTCCAGAAGAATAAGGGTTTAAGGTCTGCCCTCATCTTCGTGACTCTCGGGTGAGCCATGTACACTGCTCTATGAGCCTCGCTCAGGATCAACATCCTCAACTCATTGTTTGGTGGTACATAAATCTGACCTCTAAACCTCATTAAACCATCGCTATCAAAAGAATATCCCTCATATCGTGGTACCATCATCGTGTTTTGTCCGATAAAGTCCTTGACTTCAGTGTACCAGTCATCGTCATGCTGTAAGGTGAGAATATTCTCATGTATATTTGTTTGAAGAGGTAACACCGAAAAGATGCGTGGCCTCCGACTCAAGGCATCCACCACTCGGTTCACTGTTCCCTTTATGTAATTAATCTTGAAATCGTATTCGCTAAGCAATTCCGACCAACGCCGTTGTCATGCGTTCAGGTCACTTTGCGTAAAAATGTGTTGTAGTCCACAATGATCAGTCTTTAATTCAAATTTTTGTCCAACAAGGTAGTGTCTCCAAACCTTCAAGGCATATACGATGGCCAATAACTCCAAATCGTGCGTCGCGTAGTTCTCCTCATGCCTTCTCAGCTTCCTCGAAATGTAAGCAATCACTCGTCCGTCCTGCATCAGGACTCTGCCTAAACCTTCCTTGGATGCGTTAGTGCATACCAAGAAGTTTGCGTCCATGTCAGGGACCTTTAGTATCGGTGCAGTTGTCAACAACTCTTTAAGCCTCCGAAATGCTTCTGCGCATTTCTCAGTCCAAACAAACTTCTTGTTTTTCTTCTGCAATTCCGTGATCGGATTTGCTATCTTCGAAAAACCCTCGACAAACCGTCGATAGTATCCTGCTAATCCTATAAAACTACGCACTTCAGTGACATTTGTTGGCGTAGGCCATTCCATAATAGCCTCAACCTTGGCTGGGTCCACGGCGATACCTTCGCCGGAGATGACATGCCCTAAGTAGTGAATCCGCGATTGATAAAAAGAGCATTTGGACAACTTCCCATACAATTTGTGTTCTTGTAAACATTGTAGTACCAAGCTCAAGTGCTCGTCATGCTCCTCCGTCGTCCGAGAGTAGATCAAAATATCGTCAATGAATACTTGGATGAACTTGTCCAAGTACTCGCGGAACACCCCATTCATCAAACTCATGTATACCCCTGGGGCGTTGGTCAGTCCAAATGGCAAAACAGTAAACTCGTAATGTCCGAATCTCGTCTTAAAGGCGGTCTTAGGGATGTCATCCTCCTTGATCCGTAATTGGTGATACCCGGATCGCAAATTGATCTTGGAGAACACTGTCACACCCTTCATTTGATCGAACAGATCATCAATTCTAGGTAAGGGATACTGATTCTTGATTGTTTCCTTGTTTAGTTGACGGTAGTCAATTGCAAAGCCTCCATGATTCGTCCTTCTTTTGAATGAAAATAACTGGTGCAACCCACGGTGACACACTAGGATGTATCAGTCCCAGGTCCAACAACTCCTTCAGTTGCATTTTCAACTCTTGCAACTCCGGGGTCGACATCCGATAAGGTGTTCTTGCTATCGGTTCGGTTCCCGGTTTCAGGTCTATCGTAAACTCCAGTTCTCTTTCCGGCGGCATCCCAAGCAACTCCTCTGGAAATACGTCCGCAAACTCCTTCACCACCGGAAGGTGTTCTAGACCTTCCGCTACTCCCTTATCATTTAGCGCGAGGATCGCATAAAGTTTGCACCCCTTGTGCATACTCTTCTGTAACTGTAAGGAAGAGACGAACCGCAGGGAAACTCCCTGGTTCCTTTCTACAATCACATGTCTCTGTCCTTCGTCATCAACCAAGCTCAACCGTTTCATCTTATAGTTGAGTATCGCCTCATGCTTTTCCAACCAATCCATATCAATCACGACGTCATAAGATCCTAAGATCGTGACGTACAAGTTGACCCTCGTGACAAACTCTCCCAGGTTAAGGGCACAGCTTGTAACCTTCCCTCAGACCTTCTGTTTGGCTCCCGAAGACATCTCCATGAAGCTAAACTCATCCTGTTCGACTGCCTTTACCTTCATCCTTTTTAGCGCTGCACCAGAAATGAAACTCTCAGTAGCTCCTGGGTCTATCAAAATACTAAGGGTCTGGTCAGCGACAGTACCTGTCGTCTCGAGCACAATCGACTAGTGCTCTGCTTGGCGGTTATTCACCGCTGCATGAATCTGATGGGCCTTGCCCATATCTCCTACGGTAGCGGGTCCGGCTGATCTGGGCGTCCTGGTCCTCTTCACAGGACAGACACGCTGGTAGTGTGGCTCCCCACACGTCCAACACCCCTTCTTCGGTCCAGTAGTCTTGGTACCCGAAGTAGAAGATGACTTACCACCGGCCTGAAACCCTGGTCTATTCTGCTGAACATGCCTAAACTGCTGGTGTTGCAGGCGGCGCAGCTGCTGGTGCTGTGATCCTCGATAAGATGTCCGCTGCTGAGGTGGCGGTCATCGGGGTGTAGCAAAAGTGGGTCCCCTATGGAAGCCACGATGTCCCGACGTAGGTCTCGCCGGTGTCTGATGCCACGACGCACCAGATGAACTCTGCCCTGCGGGTCTCACTGAAGTCCTGGTCTGACCCCCACTGATAAGCTCCTCCTCTGCTATGAGGGCCTTTTGGACAGCGTCGTGCAAGGTTTGAGGCATCAAGATCCTAACCTTTGCACGCAGGCTGCCGTTAAGGCCAAACACGAACCTGTTGACTTTGAGCTTCTCTGTGTTAAGGTGCGGAGCATATCGGAGCAGCTCCATAAATCGTGCCTTGTACTCGGGCATCGTACGACCTCCCTATCGTAGCGCGTTGAACTCATTGAGCTGCCGCTCAATGAATTCCTCCAAAAGGTACCTCTCTTGGAATCATTCCTCGAACAGTTCCCACGATACGTCTTCCATGGCCATGTTCAGCTGCGGCAGGAGCGTCTTCCACCATAGAAGAGCGCTCCCCTTCAGTTGAAAGACCGCCATGCAGACCTTCATGTTGGAGGTATAATCGCGAAGCGCGAAGCACATCGCCATTTTCTCCAACCATGCCTCGGCAGCGGTGCCATCCGGGGCACCAAAGAACTCAAGAAAGTTTACCTTCTCGAGTTCACGGTGAATGCTACTTGTAATGGCCGGTGCGCGCGGCGGACCCTCAAGGGGTGACGACGCCCTGGCCTTGTCTCGGTCCAATCTACTGATCAGAGCCTCGGACATGCACTGAAAGGATCTCATCATCCCAATAACATCACCAACTGCTATATGTTCCTGTCCAAGAACCTGCTCGCCTCCCTGGGGGTTAGACCCCTCAGGCGTGGATGCTGTTGGAGGCGTCTCGCCTCCTCCCCTAGCACCCCGTTGTCTGCTTCCGCGGCGTCCTCTAACCATGTTTACCTGCATTCACACAATCAACTTGATCAGCAATAGTATAATAAAACCAACTCAGGTCAACAAAATCCGTAGAGAACCCCAAGTCGCGGGTCGAACCCGCTCTGATACCATATGTAACAACCCTCCTAGTTACGACAACGACTCTGACAACAGGTGTAAATTTATTTTTTGTTTTAAAAGTGTGTGCGCATGTGGGAGGGGAAGCAGACACCCTGGACTCTATGTCGCCACCCGACGACTAACAAGACGCAACCCCGACGATCACAATAAGAAGATGCAAGGTGCACCACAAGTAACTGCAAGCAAAGAACACCCAAGACCAAGGTGCCCCACAATAACTTCAACAGTAACGACACACTGGGTTAGGTACCGTACGAAAACAGAAGGTAGAATCCATGGTAGTAGGTTTACTATTTCTGCACAGGAAAGCAGGGCGTTTAATCTTAGTCCTCTGCTCCAGAGAGAGAGGAGGTCAGATAAGCTCATGGCCGACTGCTCAGGCAGAAACTAGTAATCCCCTAAGGTGTGTCGCAAGAGTGGAAACCCTGCCTTTAAAGGGCCCGAGACTCTTGATACGGCACTGGATTCTTGACGCCGGGAACCACACAGACATATATACTAAGGCTACTGAAGGTGTGTTCATCCCTCCCAACACAAACAGACCACGCAATGCAATACCACCAAGTACTAGAAAATCAGGGACAATCACGACCTCTACGGGAGACGCTAGTCAGGAGGACTCTAATACCGACCAACCACTATTGAGACCCGAAGACGTTAATCAAGATCAATTGCTCCATTAATTATCATTAACTGACGAAGACTTTATCCTAAGGTAAAAACCAACAATCTCCACCCCCATTATTTAGTTATAAGGTCATTAGGCACTAGTTCAGGGACAAGCAATAAGCACAAACGCATTGCATTTTTCTGTTAATCGCCATAATTGAGCAATGATATCATACCATAATGGTAAACCCACGAACATTTACATTCTCCATATTATCTTGCCTTTCCTTCCAATTTGTTACCATACATTGAAATAACCTAACCAACATTGCATTGCAATTTAGACCTTATCATTAACATTTCAAATTAAACGAATAATAACCTTGCAAATTAAACATCAACACGAACATTTCAATTAATCCAAAATTGACATTGCGATTCTACCGTCATCATTAACATTGCAAATTAGAACAACTATTATTATTGCAATTTTTAACAAGTATTACCATCGCCATTAAGCCAATATTAATATTGCACTTAAACAATATCAATATTAATATTTAAACAAGTATTGTCAATTGCATTCAATTTAAACAATATTAACATTTAAGCATATAACAAGTATTAAAAATAATGCCTAATATTAACATTGCCAATAACAAGTATAATCATTGAAAATTAAACAAATATTAATTTAAAAACACGGAGAATAATTCGGTGGAGATTAACTGTGTGGAATTGGAGCAAAATCAAATTAAATATACATTTGCAATAAATGCCCTTGCAGATCCACTAACTAATTCCCAAATAAAATGATAATGATATCCCTACCATAAACGATGTCCACTAATTTGGCCGACTAATTTCATAATAAAAATTAAATATACATTTGCAATAAATGACTTTGCATATCCACTAACTAGTTTCCAATAAAATTATAATGACATTCCTTCCATTAACATTTATCTTACCCTGGATATTAGTATCATCATAAATGTTACACCAACGCCTTAGTAATACATTACGTTACAATTAAAACACAGACAGACTATCATACGTTCATTCAATTTGCTGCAATCTAACCATATATAACAACACAAAAGGGTTACCACTATTTTAGCAGTATCAATGCTTCATAGTTAAAATCATAAAATGCAATCTAACCAGTATTGCAGTTATATTAACCATTATTTAATTGACAATTAACAAACAAATTAAATACCATATCATTCAATTTAAAGATATAGCAGTTAACTCATAGTAATTAACCCTAAGGGTAAAGAGGGCCCTCTCCCAGTAATAAAGGCAAAATAAAACACCCGCATCCAGTAAGTTACTACGCCCAGTTGACTCTTCCAATACACGCAATTGAATAAAGGATATTAATTAAACCAAAAGAACGCACGCGCATCCAGTCTGTCAGCTACACCCAGTTCTTTCTTCCAAAGCATGCAGGTGAATAAGGTTACCTGTTAAGCAGGGTGCATTAATCCAGATCTCCTCGTTCTGAGGGTTTGCAGCTAAGGGGGAAATCCTTTTATTCGGGGTGGCGATTTCTTGCCAGGGACGCTGTCAGTTCCTAAATGAAATCTCGAGCAGTGTCTAAAGGTCTACGGCCAACAATAAATGAAAACGGTGGAACGCAGGAATGCTTCAAGCATTCACGCTGAGGGCTGATCCGAAGTTACCCTAACCAACCCAACAAAAGACGTGGGAATCACCTGTATTAAACCAACACATCAGCGATTACACAGCAACGACTTCAAGGCTCAATAAGTGACCTGGAATTTACCTTTACCAAAACAGCAGCGCGGAGATAATCTTCTGGTTTCTATTTATTATATATATATATATTTTACTTATTTTCCAATCAAGAGTTGGGTAAGGTCATGAGGTCCGCCGAGAGTGAATTATTCTCCCCAGGCGCAGAGGCGAATACGCAGAGGTAACCCACGACAGTGCAAGGAGTTTTTCGACAATAACAAGGGAACGCAGACCAGTAAGAGGTTACTGCCTAGAATGTGATGATTTAAAAGGGTAGAAGACGCAGACATGTACATCTACAGGTAGGAAATAAGGACGACGCCCATAGAGATTTACAACGCCCAATTCACCCAACAACCCAATCAATAAAACAACGGAATAGTTTTCTTTTCTTTTTCGTTTTAAAAGGTAATAAAGATTAGGGCGACGAGATTGGCTTAACAGTGTGCCTATCATTTTTATATAGTGAAAGCTTATAGCATCTAATCTATTAACAAAAATTAGTGGATGTCGGATCTAGGCGCTAGATATTCCGGGTCTCGTGGCTGATGAGAAATTTCATTTTAGGGTTACTGATCAATCAGTTTCCAAAGCCAATGGTTGGCTTGATTTAAGCTGCGACCTTGCAAAGTGATTCTAGATTCAAGTGCTACCTAAAGAGGATAAACCATTTAAATTTTACTATCACAGTAAAGAAAAAAATATTCGCTCAAGTTTAACAAGGTGTCCACTTTCGAATACAGACTGCAGACTAGAAGATAGATTCGACCAGGGCCTAGATTTCAAATTGGCTTACATACGAAAATGAAGACGAATGCCATGAAGTATGAAGTAGGAAGATAACCTCAGTAAGGAGAAAAGGAACAAGAAAGGGGCCGCTACCTAAACTTCAGTAACCAACTTACCTAGTAACCTTCCAGCTATGGTTTCACCGTGATCATTCTTGGAACGGAGATGCCAGAACCAGACTTTCTCAAAGGGTAAGGATGGGAAACATACAGAACCAAATTTCAGAACCCAAGTACAATGGAATGCCAGGGACAAATTTCCATAACGAGTTCGCCCTTCCCCATCAAGAACCAATCCATATTTCTATCTATATGTGCACATTTTTGTTTTTTTTTTCTTAAAAAAAACTAGCAGCGGTAAATAAATTTTTAACAAGGTAAGTAACAGCCATAACATTTTCCTTCACTATACCAATAACGGAGGTAAGAAATTTTATCCACCAGAGTAAGCCGTAAGACATTCTAATCTACTAAAATACAAATCATACCTTTTCCTTATCGCCTTCTTCGAAGGTTTGTCCGCGCGCCCCATGCAATCCTGCTCGCCGACCGTCAAGAGCTCACCGGTACCTCCCAGCCAATGCTAGGGGTACTCTGCTTCCCCCTCAGCCCCCCGAGCCGCAAAGGGACCACACACAATCCAGATAGTGGCCTAGCTTCCCAGCTCGCCTCCAAGGCTGAGCTACCACTCAAGTCAGCTGAGAAGATCCCCAACTCCTACAAGCAATCAGTCCAGTTTTCCATTTTGGCAGCATAACAATACCTCATAGCAGATCCCCCTTATTTTCCCCCATCTCTTTATTTTATCCTCTTTTTGACCTAATCCCCCTTTAGGTTTTTTTTTCCAAAACCCTAAATCCCATTTCTTTTAAAAAAATTTCCCCCTTTTTATTTAATTATTTATTTCTTTTTATTTCCTTTTTGAAAACTCAAAAGGTGATTGCGCCTAAGCATCTTTTCATATATATATATATATATATATATATA
>JASDQU010240592.1:79498-93037 GCA_032191745.1 Picea mariana | reverse complement strand
CCTGAAGGGCACGTCGTGTAAAAGAAACAAAAGGGCGAGTGGCACCCTTGGAGCATGTGGTGCATCCTGAAGGGCACGTCGCGCAAAAGAAACAAAAGAGGCGAGTGGCACCCTTGGAGCACGTAGTGCATCTTGAAGGGCACATTGCGTTGATGAGGATAGCGAGTTGAACCTAGATGGCCCTAAGACATTTAACACATTAATAAATTTTAAAACAACTCCCCTAATTAAATGTCACCCAGTTCAGAATCTAAGTCCTAAGTCTGAGAGTTTGCTAGGGGTAAAATTTTGTTTACCCTTGAGAAAACGTCTCTAAAAATTTAAAATAGTAAAATTTTAAATAAAAACCCTTTAAGTAATAATTTTGGTCCTCATAATTTTTGGGGGTAAAATGAGGAGAGTAAGAAATTAATTAAAAGCTGTGGATATAAAATATAAAGAAGAAATTAATTATTTTTAATTTTTGATAGTTTAAAAAGATGTTGAATTAATAATAAAAAGGGGAAAGAGAGAAATTATAACATTTAGGAAACTAGGGAATGGTGTAACTTAAAAAGGGAAAGAGGGGAACTTATGGTAAAAAGCAAGGTCAACTTAGTAAAGAATCTACAATTAAGAACCTTCTAAATTGAACTAAATTAGCAACTTCATTTTGGGGAAAGTATTTTAAACCTGTAAGGGAATCTAGGGACACCTAGGAGTTAAAATAGGAGTAACTCTAGGTGGGTGAGGGATTTAAGACAAATTAATAAATTAAAGAAAATAATTATTGGAGGAATGTGGGGGATAAATGACACTTGTACGAAGGAGAATTTTTAGAAGATTTTTATTAAAACTTAATTTAAATAAGATTTAGGGAAAGTTTGGAAGTTCTAAACTCTATAAAAGAGAGGAAGGAGAAGGACGAAGGGGATCGACTGTTAGCGTAACGTTATGCTGTCGGATTAGTGACTTGACTTATTACTTGTGGGGAGTTGGGCTTTCCCAGCTCGGATTGGAGTGGTAGCTCGGCCTTGCAAGGCGAGTTGGGAGCTAGACGTACCATATGAATAGTGTGTGGCCCCTTTGCATCTTGGGGGGCTAAGGGGGAAGCAGAGCACCCCTAGCATTGGCTAGGAGGTATCGGTGAGGTCTCGACGGTCGGCAAGAGGGAGAGGAACGGAGCGCGCGGACGACACTCGGAGCAAGTGAACAGGCAACAATATGCATTTCAGTTGAATGGTAGAATGTTGTAGGATGTATGATTAGATCCGCCTGTTTTTTAAGTTGGTAAGCTGATCGTCTAGTTTCATGACTACATTTTTAATTAACCTTGAAATTTTGAATGATGGCAAAGTTCCTTATTTCTTCATTTCATAATCACTGATTAAGATTATCTCTGCGTTTTATTTACTGCTAGATGAACTCGCATTTTGTTTCATTGCCTCCCTTGCAACTTAACTCTACGATGGTTTTTAATGGCCTTTTTCTCTGAGTATTTCATCTCTGCTCGATGTGATTTGATGAATTCTTTTTCTTGGGCCTTCGCCCACTCGATTGATTGCTGCAAGTTTTCAGGTCCGCAGTTGTGATGGAATCCCTCCTTGTCTACGATGAATTTTGGGGGCAGTGCTTTTCTCTCTGACTGGAAATTNGCTAGGGGTACTATGCTTCCCCCTTTGCAGCTCGGGGGGCTAAGGGGGAAGCATAGTACCCCTAGCATTGGCTGGGAGGTACCGGTGAGGTCTCGATGGTCGACAAGAGGGAGCGGAATGGAGCATGCAGACGACACTCGAAACAAGCGAACAGGCAACGGTATGCATTTCAGTTGAATGGTAGAATGTTGTAGGATGTATGATTAGATCCGCCTGTGTTTTAAGTTGGTAAGATAATCGTCTAGTTTCATGACTGCATTTTTAATTAACCTTGAAATTTTGAATGATGGCGAAGTTCCTTATTTCTGCATTTCGTAATCACTGATTAAGATTATCTCTGTATTTTATTTACTTTTAGATGAACTCGCATTGTGTTTCATTGCCTCCCTTTCAACTTAACTCTACGATGGTTTTTAATGGCCTTTTTCTCTGAGTATTTCATCTCTACTCGGTGTGATTTGATGAATTCTTGTTCTTGGGCCTTCTCCCACTTGATTGATTGCCGCAAGTTTTTAGGTCTGCGGTTGTGATGGAATCCCTCCTTGTCTGCGATGAATTTTGGGGGCAGTGCTTTTCTCTCTGCCTGGAAATTTTCAAACCACTAAAAGGATTAATTATCTCTACGTTTAGAATGGCGCTGGTTGGGTTGAACTCCACACTGAGTATGCCATCTCCTTTATTTTTGGGTTCGGATCTTATCCTTTCCTTGTAATTCTTACACCTGTTTCTACCCTTGTCAAACCGGTCGCACAACGCTCCCCCACAGCCTTTCGAACCCTCAACTGATAGCGATTTACCTTTTTTTATTATTTATTTTCTACATCTCTGTGCTCTGACTGTGTGCATTTTACCTTGCTTGATTGCGATCATTTTTTAGGAATGTCAGGAAAGGGGTGCCTTTTTGGGAGGTCGTGATGGTTCATGTTTGAAGCATCACAGGTTTCCAGTGCTCAGTCGTTCCTTCAAAGTTTTCTGTGGAATCCGGGATGGGTTGGCATTTGTTGAGACATTGCCATGAAATAATTTTTTTGTGTGTGTTGAATGATTGTCGTAGATTAACCTTGCTGGGGCCCGGTGCGTTCCTTTAAAAGATGTTGTCTTGGAAGCCTTGATGTCAGCAAACTCTTGGGCGTTTTCTCCTAGCCTTGCGTCTTCAGCCTTTAACTGACGAATTTAGCTGAACTTAATCTCTGTCTCTGCAAATTACTCTCACGCACGGCTGTATGGCCTTTTTCTCTGCCCAAGTCATGTCTAGGTTGTCGGTTGTCTGGCCGTTGATTCTTTCCTCCTTAATTTTTACCATTGTTTCTGATTTTACCACGATTCTCCCTTAGAAGTTGACTGTGTATCCTTTGGCTGGATGGACCACCGATAGGAGCCACGAAAGGTTGACAATGTTGTTTCCTTTGATGATAGCCGTTAGGTGTTTTAGACAGCGTTACCTTTGCTACCCTTCAGCCTTAACGTAGTTGATGCCTATGTCTTCCTTTAATAATGAACTGAAATGTCATGGGAGGTCTGCGTCCCAATCAACTCAGTATCCGCCAGTTGGACCTGCTCTAAGACCGTGGTCACCGGTTGACAGCATGCTGGTTTTAGACCACCCATTCAACGTTGTATTGCCTTATTTTGGGTGTTGGCGAGAATTCCTAGATTAAATTGATTAGATTTTATGGTGGCCAACAATAACAGACATCACTTATTCTATTTTTATTATATTTTTATTTATGGTCATCACATCATATATTGTATTACATGGTTGTCGACAGACATCATTAAATATGTTCTCATTTAAATACAGCAAACATTGGTGGTTGCTCTTACGGTTACCCATCTCTTATTTTTTTTCATCTGTTATTTATAATGAACTTATTACACAATATCCTTGGTTACGCTTGACTGTGGTAAGACCACCGATGACCCAATGCTGGGAGGATTGCTCTAAGTTGAAATAAATCACCTTTCCAGTTTTACAATACTTTTTCTAATGAGAATATATGAGTCTCCTTAGGATAGACGAATTTTATCTTTTTAAAGTTTTATAGGTGGTTGGTTTTCTAATTTAAAGGAAGCTTGCTGATTTCTGCAAATTGTCAGACCCAAGTGATGGCTATATTTCGGTTTAAATTAGCATGTGAATGAGGATGGCCAACCTAAGTTGATTTGCAAGCCAACTCGTCTTAAATGCTTATCCTTGTCTTTTTGTAAATGCTTGAGCCTTGTCCTTAAATGCTTAACATCGTTTTTTATTATTGTATTGTCCATCTTGTCAATTTCTTCAAGTCATGACAGGTTTCTAATGCTGCACTGTTTTCTTTAATTTATTCATCGCTTTTAAGTTATTCAGGCTTGCTCCATTTATGGCGTAATATTATTGTAAATTTTTAATACTTGCTTTAAAAGATTTTAGAATATTGCATCTATTATGGATTTATAATCGTTGGGTTGTTGCGCTAATTAATTACTGGCTATTGATTTATAATTTAGATCTTTGAGTTCATGTCTATGTTAAATTTATACGATTGCGTTCAAAGGATTTTTGAATATTGCACCAATTATGGATTATGATCAATGCATTGTTGAGTCAATTATTGGTTCATAATTAATGTATATCGAATTATAAACTTAGATCTTGAGTGAAGGTTAATGTGAACTTTTACATTGAATGAGTTTAATGATTTTAGAATGTTGCGGCATTTATTGAATTATAGTTATAAACTAAATGTTAAATTTCGCTTTAAATGATAAGTTTTAACCATTCATTATTTGATTAAAATTAGGATTAATTGTTGGGTTAAATGTTTAACCAGTCGAGATCAGACTTGCACAATAAGGTCCTTGAATGTTAATTTAGAGGGTACCTTGATGACAAATTTTGATCTAAAGTTGCACAATGGAATGGCCTTAAGACTAATTTGGATTGTAATCCTTTGTTTAATTAATGTTGTACTGGGTCGTAAAATTTTGTGTGCTTGGTCTGCTTGTGTCGGCTGGGATGTAGACACCTCCATGCTCCTCAGAACAGTCACCAGCCCTGAGACCTTAAATGGTTAAAATCGATGGGAACCTGGGCTTGAGCATTTCTTATGTGTCTTGGAGGTCCTAACCATTGCAGGGTAGGACGAATAGGTAGTCAGTCTTATTTATTGTCGGTTGATGGTCGTTCATTGCATGCAGATGATCGATGTGTGTCTTAGGTCGTTATGTTGTTGTTGCAGTTGCATGCACCATGTTCGTCGTTGTATGGCGACTCTGAGTCGAATATATTTATTATCCTTGTACACACGCGCCCACACACACACAGACACAAAAAAAATAAAAATTGCACTTGTTATAAGAGGTCGTCGTCATAACGAGGAGGATCTTTACATGGGGAGATTATAGGGAGTTCATATGTGGATGAATATTATCATATTTTGCATCACAGAGATTGAAAAGGTGTAGGCACTTATAGATACCCACATGTCTTACAATGACATTAACTGAGAGTTGGGAGAGATAAGGTTAGGTTGATGAGTAAAAGCAATTTTTGTGGCCATGTTTAATGAGTGTGTAAGATTTAGTGTGAGAATCATATTGGGTGAAATGATCTGAATGATATAGCTTATCCAATATTAGTTTTGCATAATCCAAGGGGAGTTACATTATAGAGAAAAATGTCTTTGAAATGTTGGTTGATAGAAAATTAACCACATATTTAGGAGAAACAAATAGGATTGGATGCCTTCACCCAACCAAGGTGATAAGGGTGGGGATGAGAGGTTATGTGAAATACTAAGGCTTTGAAAAGTACAATAAAAACAAGGTGCTTTTGATTACCATTATTTGGAATCACCATATCTCTCTGACCATTGACATGACAATTATGAATAAATAACAACTCACAATTAGAAGGGGTATATGCTTTGGTCATAAGGAGTTGGGGGCCAGGTTTCATAGGATTATATATATACCAATGAAAATATCATATGATCAATAACATTAGATCCTCAAAGTTGGTAGTGATATATTTGTCCATCAAAACTTGACCCTTTACTATCATCTCTCCATTGCATCTCCAACCATTTTGAATGTCTTTAGTGGGGATACAAAAGGGTGTGGTTTGGGGTTTGGAGAATAATTTCTTGACATATTATTACAATGGTATTGATTCGGATTATTTTTGGAACAAAATTAAAGTAGAGATATTATAATGAAATACAAATAAAAATTGCCAGAAATAGAGAAATACAACAATACATGACTTCTATTAATGAAATAAATGTACAGAGACTGTAAAAATACAAAGTGAAAGACTCGTTAGAATGGTGGCAGATTTATCTCTGAGAAGAGATGTGACGGCTATGCTCATTCGCAAGAAAATGATTACAATGAGACTCTCAAGGCCTTTTTATGATAAACATGAATTCCAAAACCCTAGACATCCAAAAACCTAACCCTAGGAGATGAAGCGCCAAAAGTAATGTGGGCCTTATTGGGGTAAGTTAGTACATTAACTTCCTAGGATACTAACTTTTGCATATGATCTCTATTTTAGGCATGTGATAAGCTGCTGGAAAGATCTTTTAGAGGACTCACATATGTCATCAAACTCTAATTGTGTCTACAGTTTGACTATGGAAATCCAAGAAAACATTGTTTAGAGCCCCAAAACGGCCCTAGAAGTACAAAAAGATTTACTAACATGAAAACTTTCAAAATAATACAGTTGGAATGGATGGGACGCCACCAATATCCACTTGGAAGTTGTGTATGGGTTCAGGATAGCCTCGTAAGTGAAAAACCCATAATTACAAAGAGATGTTCCCATTACAGAGAAACGTACTGAACTAAAAATTGTCAAGATGAGCCAATTGGAATTTGGAATAGGTGGGTAGCCACCAATATCCAATTGGATAAATCGTCCCCCTTTAGGAAGATTTTATTTCCATTACATTGAGTGCCCATGGAAGAGGGGAAATCATTTTCTGAATCCGAATCTTGGTGAGTTGCATGCCTTGTTGGAGAAGTTGTGCTACTTGGTTTGTGGAAGGCTGTCGCGAACATGTTGTTGGAGAGGTTGAATCTGTTGCACCAACCTGTTTTAAATGGGCTTGACGAGGCATTTTTTAGGAACCATTGTAGGTGAAGAAACAATATATTCTTTATATTCTACAATTTTCTTATATTGGATAAAAGATGTTGAGGCTGCAGTGGTTGTAATGGCCTTTTGTGCATCCTTTGAACATATTGTGAAGAGGATTAATTTTGCAGTATGAGAGATTACCTTGCAACACTATTTTGTTGGAACAATAGTAAAAAATACCTCTAGTATCCTTTAGAGCTGACCCCTTAGGGTAATAATGACACTACGGGGTCAAGACTCATAAACAACATGAAGTTTCCACATATATGGTTGGACCAAAACAACATCACAGACATCAAGAGGGGAAACATGACACACAACCTCATCCTTGAAGGGATGGATGCCATAGGACATGTGACAGTGTTGGCTGACACGAAGATCCTTTCCCTAGTGAAGCCACCCGATGTTGTACGGTTGTGAGTTTGGTGTTGTTGACAACCCCAACTATTTGACAACCTCAACTGAGATGAGGTTCTTCTGGCTGACGCTATCAACAATGAAATGCAATGGGGTCCCCTTCACCCACATCTGTGAATTGAAGAGGCACTCCCCCTCTTTAGGATCTACTAGTTCTTCTAGTTGAATTGTTGAGATCACAACAGTAGTAGTACGGTCTAGATTGATGATCTATCTATTTTCAATACTTTATGGATCATATTATGAATCAGTGTTCGACTCCTTGTCTTTGACCTCGGCCACCAATGACTGTTTCGAGCGACATTCATCAGTGTTGTGTCAGGGGACTTTGTGGAAGTCACACCACTTCCTAGTGTCATTCTTCATCTTTCCTTTACCCTTCTTTTCCTGTGCCTTGGACTGGTTGTCAGAAGGTTGTTGGTTAGGGTCGTCTTTGTCATGCTTTGGTTGTTGCGGATTTCCATACCTTAACTCCCATTTGTTCCGATGCCTAACTTTTTGTTCGATTGTGACATCATATTGATAGGAAACTCCCAATGATGAGATGTTTAGGAAATCCATTTCATTTTGGATGTGCCTATGAAGAGCCCCATGGTATTTTAGAACCATATGTCTCTTGGAGTCTTTGATACCCATCTTGGTGCGCAAGGTATGGAAAGCATTTGTGAAATATGGCACTATTTGGCTCTTCTCTTTCTGTAGTGTGGTTCATCTCATGTATTGGTATTCATAATTATCAATAGGGTAGTATTGTTCCTTGACCACATCCACAAAAAAATCCCAAGTGGGCTTGACCCCATATATTTCAGATTCCTCTGTCAAACTTTGCTCCCAATAAATTTCCCACCAATTTTTGACATGGGGGAGATCCTCGAGGAGTGCGAAGGTGATATTTTCCCTGTCAGGAAAATTGTGAACAAAGAAATAACCTTCTAGAAGATTCAACCATTTTTCTAAGGAATATGCATCTGTCTGACCTTCAAATACGGGAATGTCAAAATTAACTTGTACCTTGAAGTAAGGGGTTCCTCGAAATTGGTCTCTTGATGAAAATGCGCTTGTTTCTATCGACGGGTGTTGAAGGATGTGGGAAAAATCCTCCATCATTTTGTCCCTCTATCATGTGAGAGCTTTCTCAAGCAACAAGTTAATAGGATCTTTTGCTCGATCGTTTTTCTTTTATGCCTCCATAGAGGATTTCTTGGGAATACGAGAGTGATTGTCCTCAAGAGAGACAATCTCGAGACCCAACTTGCTATACTCAGACCTCGTCGGGGACATGCACTGAAAAATGATCAAGAGCAGTCTACTCTGATACCACTGATCTAGATTATTTTCGGAACGAAATGAAAGAAGATATATTATAATGAAATACACATAAAAATTAACAGAAATAGATAAACATAGTAATACATGATTTCTATTAATGAAATAAATGTACAGAGACTGTAAAAATATAGAGTGCAAGACTCGCTATAATGGTGGAAGCTTTATCTCTGAGAAGAGATGTTACAACTACACTCATTCACAAGAATATGATTACAATGAGGCTCTAAAGGCCTTTTTATGATAAACATGAATTAAAAAACCCTAGACATCCAAAAACCTAACCCTAGGAGATGAAGCACCAAAAGTCATGTGGGCCCCGTCAGGGTAAGTTAGTACATTAAATTCCTGGGGTCGTAACTTTTTCATACAATCTTCATTTTAGGCGTGTGATAGCTCGTTGGAAAGGTATTTTCGAGGATTGTGCATTATGTTGTCAAAATATGATTCCTTCTATAGTTTGACTGTGGAAATCCAACAAAACATGTTTTAGAGCCCCAAAACGGCCCTGGAAGTACATCAAGATGTACTGACATGAAAAATTTCAAAATAAGTGAGTTGGAATAGGTGGGAGGCCACCCATATCCACCTGGATGTTGTGTAGGGCTTCAGGACATCCCCGTAAGTGCAGAACATGCAATTACAAAGAAATTTCCTCATTATAGAGAAACATGTTGAACTGAAAACTATTAAAATGAGCTAGTTGGAATTTGGAACATGTGGGTGGCCACCAATATCCACCTGGATCATGTATGGTGTGAAAATAAATAGTACTATGAGTAGTGTTTTTTTTTTTTTTAATTATAAGACTATCTATCAATGGAGGGTGGGAGTGTGGGAGGAAGGAGTTATAAAGGTTGTGGGTGAGTAGTAATGTTAAAGAGGAAAATGGAGGGGAAAATGATAGTTTCCCATCCTACATTCTACTACAAGAGAATGTTAAAATGATAAAGACAACGATGAACTAGATACCATGACTACTTCATTGCACAAAGGAGGTAATAAAACTAATGGTAATACATGTAGTATTTATGAAATGGAGACCTACACCTARAGCTTATAGAACACTTGAATGTATTGATGTACTAKATGGATAAAAAAYTATTGAAGTTGAAGACATATGGACTAGAGGCCCTCTCTATATCTYGGAGGGTGGAAGTACTCACAAAAGGRAAATGTAGAATGTGTGTCAATTTKTGATGATGCAAGAACTTGGTTGAATTTCCTCCTYATTAATTTCAATAGAAAGAGAATGATGATTYATATTYGACCCAAGTGGGCTAAGCATTTTGGCACAAGTAGGRAGCTAGACCTTTGAAGTAAAAATAATCCAGGGTAAACTTGTCTCGATCTAGAAAGTTAGATTTATGCTTAAAATAAGTGGAGAATGAATTTATAAAAGAATCYAGTTATTCACCTTGAAATGAACAYAATAATTGAGGGAGAATCACCATAGGAKCCCAATCGAARATAGAAAGAGGCATGGGTTTGGAGATATTAATMTCCATGYMTTCCACTTYAATGGCSAGACCTTGGAGAACCTATTATTGTTGTTGGATAAGTTTTTCTTGTTACTGGAAAATATGAACCTATAGATCAGTGATGGAAACTTATTCATGTTGTAAATCACCTTATTGGGATCCATGTGCTTGTGCAGAGGAACAATATTTTACTATTTGCTAAGAGAATATAAGAGTTGGAGAACTGTTATCGCATACCCTAACCATGAAATTTACTTCAATATCTTGTCAATTAAAGACTCCAAAACCCATTGAAAGATCAATGGTTGAGAGAGATCTAGATCCTCAAAATATTGTGTGGATGCTTCACTCCTCACTATTCTATTCTTTAAGCATGCACTAATCTTACTGCATTTACCTATTTGTTTACTTGATTATTTCTCCGTGACAATTGCATTTGAATATGGCCAATGAGAAGTTGATGTAGACTATTTGATTTTCCAAGTAGTGTAATAAAGTTATATAAGATCATTTCTAGAGAGAAAATGACAATCGACTAAAGAATGCATGCAACTAATTGAAGAATATCAACATAGAAGATAGTTAATTGAAGAATTAATCCAATCAAATGAACAATGTTGAAAGACAAGAAAAAATAGTTGTTACAACACCAATTCTATTAAGACCTAGACAAAGCCCAATTTTATGTGTAAAACCCCTTATTAATCCCTAGATATTGAATTATAAAATTTGTAGTATTATAATTGTGTGTTGGCTATATATATTATATATATATTACTAATAATACCTAGTCTCTGGATCATCTTATCTCATATCATATTGTATTATAAATTGGATATACTGTAAAATGAGGTTTCCCACTTGAAGTGGATTGTATTCATTGACTTTTTATCATTTTTTAAGACATTGGAACATAACATTTGGTATCAGAGCATCTATCCTAAGGTTTTTCTTGTCCAAGAAAGTCATCTTAGCATTTTTGTTGTAACTTTGTTTCTAGGACGATTTAGAAACTAAAACTTGGAGTTTATTTATAAGACACATCAAAGTATCTCTGGTGAAACTTTTCATCTTCTGGGTATTCATAATTTCATATATATACCCCATGGAAGATATGGTTTTTGACTATTCCTATAACTAGTCTCAAACAGGTGTTCCGAGTAAAATAGTCATATATTCCTCAAAGAAGATCCAACTTAAATGGGACTAGTTTCATTTGAAATAGGATAGTCCATAGAAATTTTGGTACAATTTTCAAAATCCAGTATTGAATATTGTATATTTGGCATTTTGTACAAGCTCATTCTCTAGGAAAAGACAAAATTCAACAAGGTTTGGGAAAGTTACCATAAAAATCATTTGGCACACTCAATTTTGGTCAGATCCGTGGCATTGAAGAGAAGACATATTATAGTAATACATGGAGAAATTTCATAAACAAAAGGGTCGAAATTTCATAAATACATCATAAGGAAGGCCATCCAAAAGGACAAACTCCAAATCAGGGACTCAAAGGTATGTTACTTACAATTGGAATAACTTTTGATTGAAATATATGTTTTTGGTGATTCATAATTTGTGATAAAGATAAAATAGAGGAGTGTTATTATTTTTATCCCACTTGGATCCAAAAACGTTTTGACACCAATTAAACCTCCAGAAACCTCACAATGGACATCAGAAGGAAATGAATATTTCAAAAATAGGCTATCCCAATTAAAGAACCAATTTTATGAAATGAATGGTAGTATGTTGAAACGAGTGGATTTATCATACTCTCAAGAATCCCTAAAAATGGAAATAGAAAATAATATGGAAGAGAATATGAATGAAAATCGGGAACATATGGAAAAGAAGATGGATTACATGAAAAATAAGATGGATGAAAACAATAAAGAGATGAAAAGAAATATGGGTGAAATGGAATACAACATGGATAAGAAGATGGACGAAAATAAGGAAGAAATGAAAGAAAATATGGATGAAATGGAAAATAAGATGGATAAGAAGATGGATGAAAATAAAGTAGAATTACAAAAATCCATAAAGGAATTGAAAAATTCCTTGTCTTCCATGATCTTCTAGGATCTAAATGAGAGACTCCCTAAAGAATATATAAAAATGCAAGGAACTCATCAAAATACAGGTAGTATTTAAGTTGAACAACCTCTTGATAATAAGCAATTTTTTAGTGGATTTAACTCTAATAATGGAGATAATTATGGTGAGGGTCCTAAATTCAACCTTCCCAATATTAAATTAAAGAATTTTGATGGAACAAAGGTCTTTGCTCGGGTGAACCAAATAGAGCAATATTTGAATTGCATAATATTGTGGATGATAATAAAAGGATTCACATAACAACCTTGAAATTTGAGATAAAACCATATCAATGGTATCAATGGGTAGTGAAAAGGAATCCCCTTCTTTATCATTATACTTCAGGTTTATTTACAAGAGACTTAGAAGCACAATATGAGAAAGTGTGGGAACATCACTAGTTCATTCATTTGACAAGAATCAAGCACTTAGGTGATATTCAAGATTATAATTCATAATTTCAGGTCTTGACCACAAAGGTTGTTAAGAACCAAATATCAATATAGCATAGAAAAACTTCAAAATAAGTAATCAACGCCTTGAAAAAGAGAGAAACTCAGATAATAAGCCTCTTCAAGGGGGCAACCTCCTTATGCCCACATAAATGTACAATTACAAGATGATTCAAAATGAAAATGTCTCCTTGGTATATATAGGAGACTAGGAGGTATATTACAACTAATGGAATAAATCCGACATAAATAAAATACCATTACTAATGTAATATGCCCCAATTAAGGGGTAATGAGCCACTATTTAGGGCTTAACATGCCCCTCCCCTTGAGACAAGTGTTGTCTGCAATGCTTGAGTAAATCTGGATGCTTTTGTATAAAAGACTCATCTTCCCAAGTGGAATCTTCAGGCGGTAGTTTCATCCATTTAATGAGATACTCTGAAATGGATCTATTCCTCAGCTAGCAAATTCTTGTGTCAGTGATGGCTTTAGGATCCAATATGATTTTTTCTTCCTCGTCAAGTTCTAGCAATATATTTTGAACTAGGATCTTGTCACCTATAACCTTCTTTAAGAATGAAACATGGAAAATTGGGTGTACTCATGAAGATGCAGGTAACTCCAATTTGTACGCCATAGTACCAATCTTTTGAAACACCTTATAAGGTCCATAGTACTTTGGTGATAATTTATTATCCTTCTTGGCTTGCTTGAGGGGCATCTGTTTGTATGGTTGTAGTCTTAAAAACACCCAATCTCCTACTTCAAAACATCTTTCACTACAATGTTGATCTGCTTGTTGTTTAATGTGATTTTGTGCCATGGATAGGTTGTCCTTTAATATTTGGAGAACTTGTTGTTGATGCTCGATGTGATCTTCCACTGCTTGAACCTTAGATTTTTCTTTTAGAGAAGAAGTGATGGAAGGAGGGTGGTATCCATAGAGTGCCATAAATGGTGTCATTTTTGTTGCAGTATGAAAGGAAGTGTTATACCACCAT
>JASDQU010240592.1:53887-68936 GCA_032191745.1 Picea mariana | reverse complement strand
CATATTCCCCCATAGTAAGATTGATCTTATTTCATTTTCTTGAGCAATTCATATTTCCTCCATCTGAAATCATTACTTGAAACTCTGGCTCTGGATATACAAAGCAATTGAGATCTTTGACTAATTTATAGTGAATGAAATTATGACTACTTCCAGAATCAATTAGGACTATTACCTTTTTCTTTTTGATATATCCTTCGATCTTGAGGGTTTGAGGAGTGCTAATTCCAACCAATGCATTACACGATATCGTGGGAGTCAACTCTTCAAACAAAATTGCTTCTACATTTTCATCCTGAGACGGTTCTTGTTCTTGTTCTTATTCCTCTTCACAATCTATGTAGAATAATTTCTTCTCACCACACTTATGTCCCTTACTATACTTTTTGTCACAATTAAAGAATAAACCTTTTGCTTTTCTTTCCTCCAATTGTTGAGGTGTCAACCTTGTAGGTTGAGGTGTTTTAAAAGAAGGAGCATTATTCTCTCTATAGCTATTAGGATTGATCCTTCTAGTAGCCATAGCCATATTTTTACTTTCAACATTTCTTGCCACCCTAAATGCATTCTCCGATGATTTGGGTTCCCAAAGATTAACCTCATGTTGAATGTTATCCTTTAAAGTTCCTATGAATACATCAATCAAGTGCTGATCTGGAATATCTGTTACCTTTATATTCAATCTTTGGAAGTTCTCAATGTGCTCTGTAATTGAACCCTTTTGCTTGATATTTATCAATTGGCTAAAGAAGGTATTGCTCCTTGAATCCTCATAGTGTGATATCATTTCTTTCATGAAAACTGTCCAAGTGACGAGTGATTTGCGAGAACAAATCCATTGATACCATACAAATTGATTGGGTTCTAAATATAAAGAAGCAATTTGTACCTTTTGTGTATGTGGCACATTACGTAGATCAAAGAATTGCTCCATCTGAAGTATCCATGTGATTGGGTCCTTGCCATCAAAATTCCTCATATCGATCTTAGGAACGTGGTTGGTCTTCAACCCAAAGTTAGAGTTTCTCCATTCTTGATTCATGTTCCTTGTGTCCTCATCATGAATTTCATGGGACACATTTCAGTTTCAGGTGTCCTCTCTATTAGGAAATTTTTCATTCCTTCCATGATCTCCCTTTTTAAACCATCCATCTTAGTATCCATTATTGCCTCCAATTTAGCTTTAGTTGAATCCATCATCCCTTGTAGTTCATCTTTTGTCACTGTCTTCTTTTGTAATTCATTTATGTCCCTATGCATTTCTTCACCTTCATCAAGAGTCCAAGTAGGAATTTCTGGAGGCTTATTTGGTGTAGAAGTTCCCTTTTTGGGTGGCATGTTGGCCAAGTGTCACTTTTGAACCTTGATTTTGAGGTGGTTCTGCTAAACAATATTTATTATACTGTATCTCCAAAGTTTCGGCCCTTATGGGTATGAAACTTTATTTTTTGTAGTTCTTTGATATTTCTTCTTTGTAATTCCACAGGTCTGATCAAAATTGGATTTTCCAATTGGAATTTACGTTAACTTCCCCACAACTTGATGATTTTTGGCCTTTCCATGATATCTCACTTGTATAGCATGCGCCACACAAAATAATTGATATAAAATTATGAAAGTTGTACCCAAAATACTATGGACTGTCCACTATCCAATGCAACCAGTCGCACTCAATTTGGATACTCTACGAAGAAGTTATGATAGTTTTACCTGGAACACCTTCTTGAGACTAGTCAATAGGACTAGTCAGATACCCTATCTTCCACAGGGTGTATCTACAAATGTAATATGACACAGAAGATGAAAGTTTTACCATAGGTACCTTACTAATTTCTTTGAATATCCTCCAGATTTCAGGGTCTGGAACGTTACAGAAAATGTTTTATAGCGAAAATTCAACAATGACTCAGTTCAAGATGATTCCAGAACCCTATCTTACATAGGCTGTATCTATGAAAGTATAAGTCCTCAGGAGATAAAATTTTAACCCAACGTACCGTGATCCGTCTACTAAATATCCTCCAAGCCGTTCCTTCTGAAATGTTGTAGAAAAAAAATTATAGCGAAAATTCCATGGTGTCTTAGATGTAGCTGCAAAACCCCAAGACCTTGAGCTCTGATACCATATGTTAAAAACCAAATATCAATATAGCATAGAAAAAACTAAGAATAAGTACTCAACGCCTTGAAAAAGAGAGAAACTCAGATAATAAGCCTCTTCGAGGGGGCAACCTCCTTATGCCCACATAAATGTACAATTACAAGATGATTCAAAATGAAAATGTCTCCTTGGTATATATAGGAGACTAGGAGGTATAATTACAACTAATGGAATAAAGACGACATAAATAAAATAACATTACTAATGTAATATGCCCCAATTAAGGGGTAATGAGCCAATATTTAGGGCTTAACAAAGGTGGATGACATAAGTGATGAAAATTTGTTTGAAGCTTACATGGGTGGATTAAAACAAGGCATTAAACATGATCTTTTCTTAATACATCCTGCAAATATTATGGAAGCTACGCAAATTTATCGTCATATTCAAGCTAAAAATAAGGCTACACATAAGTCTACCATTGGATCATAGACATGAAGTGTAGATAATTTTTGGGTTCATAATATAAGCGTACCTCAATCGACAAGGTTGACACACAAAATGTATTAAAGAAAAGAAAATAGACTATGTTTCAATTGTGACAATAAGTACAGTAAGGGGAATAAATGTGGTGAGAATAAATTATTCTACATAGACTATGAAGAGGAAGATGATCAGGAATTGGAACTACCACAAGATCCAAATCTAGAAGAAACTACTCCAACAATATGTTGTCAAGCATTGGTCAGAATCAATACTCCACAAACCCTCAAGATACAATGATACATCAAGAAGAAAAAGGTAACAATATTTATTGATTTTGGCAGTACCCATAATTTCATCAATTACAAGTTAGCAAAATATCTCAATTTATTTGTATATCCCGCACCAAAGTTTCAAGTAATGATTGTTGATGGAGGTACCACAAATTGTTCAGGGTAATGACATAGTATTGATCTCAACATGGGGGAGTATTTTCTAGATATCCCCATGATTTACATCCAAATGGGGGGTGTTGATGTTGTATTAGGGGTCTAATGGTTATGTAATAATTTTGAGCAACAAACCTTAATTTCCAATATCACTTTATGATATGTTTCTCAAATGGCAAGGAAAATGAACTTAGAGGTATCCAAGGGAAACCCACTAAAGTGATAATCTCTAATAGCATAACAAAATTACTCAAAAAGGGACACGAGGGTGTATTTGAAAAATTATACTCACTTGATGTTCAACATCTATATCCTCTGCTCCATTAGACCTCCAAATAGTTATCAACAATCATTCCAAGGTATTTGGTGAAATTCCTAAGGGTATTTCACCTACTCGAGATCATGACAATGCTATTCATTTGCAACCAGTAAGTGTACCACCTAACATTAGGCTTTACATGTATTCATATGCATAGAAGAGTGAGATTTCAAATATGATCTAGGAAATGTTAGAGGCCAACATCATTCAACCTAGCCAAATTTCTTTATCTTCACCAATAGTGACAGTTACAAAAAAGGATGGTTCATGGCATATGTGTCCAAATTATAGACAACTCAGCAAAATGACCATCAAATATAATTTTCCTATTCCTGTAATTAATGAATTATTAGATGAATTGTATGGAAAAAAATTATTTACTAAGTTGGATCTTCGTTCATGATATCATCGAATCAAAATAAGGCAAGAAGACATTCCTAAAAATTTTTTTAGAAAACATGAAGATCATTATGAGTTTTAGGTTATTCCATTTGGACTTACTAATGCACCTTAAACCTTTCAAAGCGTGATGAAGTCTATTTTCAAGCCCTTCCTCAGAAAATTTGTGTTAGTATTTTTTGATGACATACTAAATCTACAACAAATCTTAGGAAGAGCACATGCAACACGTTGACAGGGTATTAGAACTATTGGAAGAGAAACAACTATATGAGGATCCTTCGAAGTATTATTTTGGGGTTCAAGAAGTGGAATATTTGGGTCATATTGTATCCACAAGGGCTTCATTGACCAATATCTTATCACGTTCATTCATAAAGGGGTTTTTTTAATTATGAAAAATAGAGTTAAAATATTATAGGTATTGGGGGTATGTAGGGTACAAGGGGGTTTATAGGTATTGGGGGGTATAAAAAGGGGTATTTTTTGTAAAAATATGGTATTTCTAGTAAAAATAGGGTTTTTTGTGGGAAAAATGTAATGGGAGGGGGGTTAAACAAAGGGATTCAGGGAAGGTATTTATCAATATCTAGTGAAATTAGGGGTATTATTTAATATCCCACAAAAAAAATTCTATGTCACAAGTTCATTGAGTGGAAACCCCATGATTATATCTCATGAAGTTGTAAAATCGGACCCTAACAAAATTAAATCTATGAGGGAATGGTTGATTCCCAAAACCTTGAAGAAACGTAGAGGATTATTAGGGATAATAGAATATTATCTCAAGTTTTTCAAGAATTATGGTCAAATAGTAGCACCTCTAACAACATTATTAAAGAATGAAGAATTTTCTTGGACCGAAGAAGCAACCAAATCTTTTAAAAAATTAAGGAGGCTATGTGTACTAGTCTCATCGTTACCACACCAGATTTTACAAAAACATTTATTGTCAAGTGTGATTCCTTAAGCCATGGAATTGGTGAAGTTTGAATGCAAGAAGGAAGGCTCCTTTCCTTTGAAAGAAACCAACTTAAATGAAAAAAATTATTCAAACCCAATTATGAAAAAGAAATGTTGGCCATAATACATGCAGTTTAAAAATGACACCCTTACCTAATAGGAAGACACTTCAAAGCAAAAACAAATCATGATAGTTTGAAGTACTTCTTGGAGAAATTATTATCTTCATAAGAGAAACAAAAATTGGTTACAAAGGTGCTAGGTTATTGTGGGTTTATTTATATGTGTAAATCTGTGACATTAAATCATCAATCCGGTAGTTTGTAGACTTCAAGGTGGAAGCATAGGAAATGAAAGAACAGAGCCTATTCTAGCCTATGCTAGCCTATGTTAGAAACTAATGCCGACAAAACACAGTTTAGAGTGCAATAAATGAAATCAAATGACTTATCACTAAGGATACCAATCCAAAAAGTAAAAGCGTATTCAAATCATAAAGTAATCTAAGGAAATCAAAAGGAAATTTTAGACATCTTAATCTTCCATTCATAGATTTATATCAAGATGTCCATATGTTTGATCTACACATAAATATGTTTTCTTATGAGATCTTGTTTAATAAATAAATGATTAAGACTTCAATGTATGAGTGAACCAAGATACTCAAGATTGGAAATTAAACCTATGAACAATGATTAGTTCATTATTTAGATGTTTCATTAATGGAAGTTAGTGCAATATTTCACTTGAGTGTAAGTGTTCATGCACCTGAGAGATCATTAACTTATCAAACTAAATGATTTATAATTATTTCACTTTAACTTTTATAAGAATGCATACCATTCAAGCTACAGCCCAAATGATCAGTCAATGAAATAGTTGAAATATATTAAAATGTTGTTGACCTAATATTGGAATGATGAGATTAGAAAGGGAAATGATGGAATCTATAAACTCACAAACTAAAGATGAAAATTACTATATGAAATGTGACAAGTAATTATTGGTGGAACTGCACTCTTGCATTCATATTATTTATCTCTGTGCAATTATGACTAAGGGAGATTCTTGTCATCCATTTTAACATATGCATTTATTTAGAATAAAATAAAAAAAGAATCAAATTGGAACTAGGTATTGGCCTATTAAGAGTTGTTCCTAAGAAAGGCTCAAGGTACTCTCTTCCACCTAGGTATTCCTATACTCTCTCAATGGTGAGTTCAACTCTCAAGATTCCTAATCACTATAACAAACCATAATCCTTGGAATTGTATCAGCATAAAAGGAACACAACAAAGAAAAAATCAAAATAACTGAAATCAAATAAAGGACACTAGAATAATTGTCACCATAATAACTGAAATCAAATAACTATCACCTAATGTAAAGAACGTAGATGAAAGAAAATAAAAGGAACAACAATCAAACTGGAATTGAAATGAAATGATCACACAAACATAATCTATAAAACAAAATGGAAATACCATGGAATTACCTAGATCGAGGGGACCTAGGAAATGTACCTAGGGGACTAAATAAAAAATGAGTGCTCAATGGATCAACAAGAATAATCAACATTTCATTAAAATCAAAGCCTTGTTTACAAATCAACAACCAACTCTCTTGATTTCTAATACAATCACAATTTCTCTCCCATACAAGCTTGATGATTAATTCATCTTCTCCACACCTTGATTTATACATGAAAATCACTTGGGAAATGATACAATCAAATCCCCCAACTCAGAAACAAAATTTGACAACTTTAGGAAAAATCTAAAAAATATGGATTTTACATCAATTTGGGCATATCCGTGTTAAATATCCAACCACATCTCCTAAAGAATTCCTGATTTTGGAAAACGTCTTGCAATTGCTTAATTTATTATACTACGAACAAGCCCATGTCTTGTATTTTTCATATTCAACCTCATCTGCATGAAAATCGAGGCAGAAGTTGACTTTCTGGAATTTTCTACTAATTTGGGTTGAAGCAAACCCATATTAGAAACCAAGGATTTATCCCAAACCGTGCATGATTTTGAAAAGGAGCTCATATTACATCTAAATGGCATCCTTTTTCACAAAACCCATGTTCCATAATTTTGATATTTGTCTTCATCTTCTTGCAAATTGTGTCTGAGTGTTGTTGTTGTTATTTCTAGTAAATTTTAGACCCGTTCTTTGACCATGAGCTACAAGATCACACGTCTGACCTAGGAACAAACCAAAGGACACACACTATGCTGACATATATATCTCCAAACTCCATGTGGCCAAATCCCAGTTGGAGAGGTGGAAGTATGCCAAGGAATGATTTCGGGTACAGGAACTAAGCTGTACTGAACTAAATTGCGGCTACTTCATAAACCATCATTAGTAAAATTAAAATATAATCATATTTAATCACTAAAAACATAGAAAATTGATTAATTAACCATGCAAGATGTATAATAGTGAATAGTGATGTTTAATGAAGGTTTATGGCATAGATGGACACAGATTGTTAGAGAAATAGTTTAAGAACATGCCTTTATTGGGCAGAGAAATATGACAAAACCAAATCCAAACACTGCCCCAAACTTGAGGGTTTGCATGTATTCATGCAAACAAGAACTTGTAAATCCTTATTCAATGTTCATTGTATACTCTGTTTAATTATCTTACATGAGTAGATATTTGTGACGTTGTTTCTTCGTGCTAGTGTTGGTTCTTGCGGAGCAACATTTTGGAGGTTGAAGGTGTTGATTCTTGTGGAGAAATAACCTTCACAACTAAATTTTTATCATATGATCACAATGAACACACTACTACATATTGAAAAAAATATGACGAACTATTTCTAACGGCACGAACAAAATTGGTCATACTATCGAAAAATACAAGATGAATATTTCAATTTTCAATTTTCTTTCAATCCCACCGAAATTCGTTGGACATTAGACAAAAACCTCTCTATTCATATCAATACCAACGTTATCTCTATATTCATCTCAATATTGATGATACCTCTATATTCATCTCAATACAGATGACACCTCTATATTCGTCTCACTACCGACAATAGTAGGCCTAGTTGTTACTCTCTTCAAACGATCACCCACTATTTGACTAAGTCAACATTGACTTGGTCAAATATCATCGGAATTCCAATAGAGAATAATAAATATGTTGCATTTGAGAGATGTTGCGATAGTTTTTCAATAACGATGATGGTTCAAAAAGGATATAAGGTGTTCTTGTCAAGCGAAAAACAAATTTATTTTCATATTTAAATTGCATTAGAAAAATATAATAGATATTCTATTACACCACTCAATCTTATAACATAATCATCACTGTATTTTTGTGGGGAAGAATGTTAGAAAATATTAAAGGTGGGAAAAAAGTAAAGAGGGTGAAAATGGTGACGGTAAATGTTATCTCCCTTGCAAAATATGTTGTATTGAACATCTTGTAAGAATTTTAATAGGAATAACTAAAAGACATTATAGGAGATATGGGCACATTGATAGGCAATCGAATGAATATCTTCCCATGGTAATTAGCTATGTATTGATTATCTATATTTATATTGATTGTATTTATAAATTTTATATTGTTTGTTTCTAATTATAAAGTTAGAATTGACCCCTAACTTTATGCAGAATGCACGAAGTAGTAGTAGAAATGTTGTTGTATAAGCTTAGGAACATGAAGCGAATAATGAAGATCAAGTTTTTGATGTTCAAGATTATGGGACAAATCAAATGATCCAAGACTTGTTCACTCAGTCGGATGAGTATGGGGACAGTGATGGTATTTATGATGAAACTATGATAGAAAAGGAAAATAAATGACTTTATAAAGGATTAAGAGAAAATATTCTCTCTCCTACATTGCTACTGGTGAACTTACAGGTTATGAATCATTTTTCGAACACTTGTATGACACAGATCCTAATGTATGTAATATGTTTCATCACATATACATAAAGGTTGATTTTTTTCTCTTTTTTTTAGTGTTAATTAATGTGTAAAATAATAAAGCAATATTTATGATTAATATTCTTTATATTAACTAGTTATTTTTTAAGTTGTAAATTGTTTGGTGAATTCATGTTACCATCGTAAAATATTTTACCTTGCACATATCGAGATTTACATGCCATTATGAAATACATTGGAATGGAGTATCAAACTATATATGCATGTCCTAATGATCATATTATATATTATGGAAAACATGCATTGAAAACATAATGTTTGCAATGTCATATCAGTAGATATTGAACTGATCAAGTAACAAAAAGGGTTCCTTGAAAGGTTCTTCATCATACTCCCATAATTCCATGTTTGCAGCTATTGTTCAAGTGCAAAATGATAGAAGGGTTTATGGTTACCATGCATAGAACAAAACTAGAGATGGTGTTCTTAGAATGCGTGCAAATGGTTATGCATTTAGGTAAATTAAGGAAAAATGGGAAAAATTTAAATATGAACCTCGTAATGTTAGGCTTTCATTGGAAGCTAACAATGTTAATCCATTCAGAGAGATTAGGTCTATTTACTTAGTGTGGCATGTTTTTTTTTTATCAACAATAAAATTCCTCCTTGGATGTCAATAAAGAGGGAGAACATAATGTTGAGAATGATTGTTTCGGATATTTGTTTACATTAATTTTTTGAATGTAATATTTTCATTTGTTTCATTTTTTGCATAATATCTTTTATTTATTTATTTACTTATGTAATATACATATCATGGTATTAATTATGTATAATTTCAAAAAATTAGGTAAGTAACAAGTTAAAGATATGAATTTATATATCATGCCTCTTATTGACGAGCTACTAAAGTGATGGGTTGGAATCAGTATGTATGACATCTGTGAACCAATTGGCGAGAAGAAATTTTGATTCAGTGGAACACCTATATGGACAATTCATGATGCCCTAGGGATAACACATTTTTGTGGTATGTAACATTATGTTTCACTTTAATACTATACAATTATTTAAAGATAACATGCATGTTTTTTAAATAATCCTATTGTATAATTGACATTAATCCATCTATTGCAGATCTTCAAACGAAGGGTGAGTTTTGATGCCCAGTTTGTGGTCCTAAGATGAAGTATCGTCATTCAAAATTTTTAGGAAAGATGGTGTTTGATGAGCATAGGAACTGCATCCCTAACAACCATAGGTATCGTACTATTGAAAACCATATTTTCAATTGGAAAGAAGAGACTAGATTAAAACTACGAAGAATGACACCTTACCAATGGAGGTTGGAATATAACATAAATCGTCAAGGTACACAATTTTTTTATGTATCGTATATGTTATGTTTTGAATTTTTATTTTATTATTGAATTTATTTTACCGTATTTGATAATTATTGTTGTGATTTATTTTATGCTTCATCAAGGATGCCATCATGAAGGTATTAATAATTGGCTTCCACAAGGAATGAAATGTTATCCCACTCAATTCATGAGGTTTCCCTACTACGAGGAGCTAAAAATAGATCACTTTTTTGATACAATGCACATCGAGAAGAATGTGACATAAATGTTATGGTGAATCATAGATGGTAGAAGGGATAAAGAAAATATTGTCAAAATTTGTACTGACATTCAGGAAGCCAATCATGCAATGCAAAGTGTGATACAATCAAATAGTGATGGAGACAAAAATAACCTTCCATGTTTATTAAAAGAGAAACAAAGAAATGAAGTAAAAGAGGTCATTCAAAGAATTAAATTTCCACAGTATTTTCTTCAAACATAAATAATATCTTAACGAAGAAAGGTGAATTTGGTGGGGTAAAAAGACATGATTGGCATACCTTCATTAAGGTAATAATTTTGGTATACATATTTATATATTGGCTGTATACATATTTCAATATTTTTTTGGTCTACTTTGGAAAAAAATAACAATTCATTTTTATTGTTACAGTATGTTCTACCTCTATCTCTCCCAAACGACTTTGACATCAGTGTCAAACAAATTATATATGATCTTGAAAAATACATGAGGTATGTCGTTTTGATTTATATGATTCTTTTTTGAATTTGTTGTTGTAATTAATGACATATGTTTTACTTGTAATGTAATATATATTATGTTTTTTGAAACAAGTTAATTTCTTGCGCCATGATTTGTAGATGGTTGTCATTAAAAGAAATCCATCAAGATGATATAAAGTATTGGAAGAAAGATTTTTTTCGGCTAATGTTCAAAATGAAAAAGTATCTACCTCCAACATTTTTCAATGCACAAGAACACTACCTCATACACCAAGTTGAGGATATTGAAATGTGTGGACCTGTACACACAAGGTCAATGTGGATGGTGGAGAGGCACTTGAAATCATTGAACGCTTTAGTTAGACAAAGAGCACATATTCAGGGTTCTATAGTGGAGGGATATATGGTATATCAATCCATGGTGTATATTATTCAGTATCTTCCTCATAGTATATATTAACAATCCATGGTGTATATTAACAATTAAATTGTGGAGATTTATAGTACATATAAATTTTCATTTTTTGTTTAATATATGATCATACTCATATATTATTTATTCTTTCATCAATTGTTAATATTTACCATGGTTTTTTAACTAATATTTAATATTTGTGAATTATGATTTTTTGACTCAGTTGCTCAGGATTGGGATGCCCTACATTTATGCATTACAAAAAAACTTGACTGGATGAAGGTATGGATTGAAAGTTGTAAACAACATCATGGCGATAGGTTATCACAGAAACAATTTCCTAAATTGGTTAGAGAAGCTCATCATAATGGAGATGCCAATGTTACACAGAGGGAAATTGATTTAGCATATGGTTTGAAAGATGGACAGGAAATCAAATTCATCCATTTTATCCAGTTAATTTATATTATATTAATTTGAATGGTGTGTTTTTTTCAGATACTTTCCAAGTTTATTAATTGACAATGCATATTTTGCATGTCTGGCATATTGCAGTTGAAACACCACAAGGCTATGTGGTGCAATGGTCATAAATTTTGCATCAAACAGTTGGATTAAACCAGGAAAAATTATGATAGTGGGATGACTGCAATATTCCATATCACTAATGTTTTCTCTAGGAGTGACATACATCCCCAAGAATATAAAAATAGGTATTATCGGTATTTGGATGATATACTTGAGTGTGAATTTAATTCCTTCAAATTAGTTATGTTCGACGTCAAATGGTATAGGTTACGAATGCATGAACGAGATTAGAAAAGAACTGTTAAATTCAACATGCCAATGAATTTTTTATTATTAAAACAATGATGTTTGAAAGAGTACATGATCGCTATGTTTTTCCAAGCCAATGTGAATATGTATTTTACTCAAAGGTTCCAGGAGAGAGGGACTGGTCATTTGTTGTTAGATATGATCCAAGAGGAAGGCCAATAAAGTATATTGTAGAGGAAAAAGATGATATTAAATAATAAGATGATGTGTCAGAGACAGAGCAGGAATATTGGTCGACAGACAAAGAAGACGAAGAAAATGAACCAGGCGTAGGAGACAATGCAATTCTTGATTATGATGTTGATGAAGATATGCTCGAAAATTACATTGATGACGATGATGATATCGTCAATACTTTCAACACCATTTCTAAACTAGATGATGATACAGATGTTGAGTTGGATGAGGTACGTAACTATATATTTTAATTTGTATGAAATRTTATCTTTAAATAATTTACTTATGTGGGTTAATTACATGTTTTTAAGTTTTATGTCATTTTGTTATATCCTATGTTACATGTTTATTATTTCAAACCTGGAAATAATGACCATAACGTATGTTCTAAACTAAATTATCATTTACAAACTCATAATTTCATTTACCTTAATTATTTTTTGGTTTGGTAGTTTCTATGCATGATTACTACATTGCTTTCATTTCTTTTCAATTTTATAGATTGGGTATTGTGGAATTGAGAGTGACGCGAGGAGTATGGGAGGGGCCATATGAGCTTCCAACTTCACATGGTTGGCCTTGTTTAGTAGAGAATACATTATTCTCGAAACCAAGAGAAGTGCATTCATATTTATACTATCATTGTAAATGTCATAATTGTTGTCATAGTATTGCAACAATGAAGTTCGATGAACATGTTCGTCATTACTATATCATCTTAGCTGAAAATGTTTGAAAACATGGGAATTTGGCCCATTAGTTACATGGAAATAAGAAGGCACTAGATGATATTTTTTATTTAAATAATAATTAATTCGTACTAATATTCTTTATGGAGTGAAAAATTACTTAGATGAGAGAAAAAACAAATACAAGAAATAATTGATGAAGCTTGTGCAATTTATCAAGTAATTATTTATCAATGTTATTGAATTCCCTTGCAGCACTAGATGTGGGGACGTGTGTCTTGAATGAATTTTAAAACAAACAACTAAAATACATTGTATTAGGACTAGGCATGTGCAACAGTGACTTGTGAATGGGACCAACATTGAAATTTTTTCAAATTATTTATGTATGCCCTGAAATTTGACATGGATAGATTGTTCGCATGCCTTGATGATATGGGAGGGTTTCCAGACTCAAATATGACTCACACAGCCACTCTATATATCTTATCTCATCCTCTTTTCATTTGAACTTTCTTGTATTAATGTCATGCATGGAACTCCCAACATACCCATCGTCATGGTCGTGCTATTTATATTCATCATATGTGTCCTTCAAAACCCACATCATGCCAATCAAGTCCATGATTTTGGTGGAAAGAAGAAGTCTCTAGATAATGATTTCATACTAATATTCTTTATGGAGGAAAAAAAGTACTTATATGAGAGCCAAAAAAAAAGACAAGAAATAACTGATGAAGCTTGTGCATTTTATCAAGTACTTCTTTATCAATGTTATTGCATCCCCTTATAGTACTATGAGGACTCAATCCACCCAATATCTAATTATATGAGGACTCAAGTCACCAAATTACAATGAGGAACCATAACATAGATAATTATAGGGGGATGTTGGCTAAAAACATAGTAATTGTAGGAAATTCCTTCGTCCTTAAAAAATGATCCTATTTGGTTTCCTAAACTCATTTCCATCAAGTGAGGGAAGAATGAGCTCTCAACCATTTCAATCAATGAAAATACTTTGAGGAAATGTGCAATTGACAACTACGATGATTGTATAAATCACCACTATGGAAATCTGATTTAGAGATAGGTGGCGGGGAGAATATGAATAATTATGTTATTCCTTGCTACTTGCTATATTCCATCTACATCATGATGTTGATTGGGAAGAAATTAATCAAACCATTGATTTATGCAAACCAATATTAGTGCAATGACAATTTTCTAAGGATACAACCACATTGAAGAAATGCCTCCAACCTAAAATTACAATTTCATCAAATCCAAAATTACAATTTCAATCAAGATTGTCTATACATATTCTAATAACAATAAATTGAAAAAAGTTGAAATTGTATGACATTTACCCTTCTTTACTATTTAAAATGATACAAATCAAATAGTCCTAAACATTTTTATGTTAATGATTCATATTCTTTCTGTAGACATGATTTAATAAAAATGGAATATTCTTCATCATCTTCATAAATGAAAGGTTCAGATTAAGCACAATAACTTCCTTCAAGGTCAAAAGTTGGTCGTTAGTCATTGGTGAGTGTCATTAACATTAATTAGGTATTTATACTCCCTCTAGAAATCTCTATTCCTTTTATCCTATCCTATCCTGGGGCTGCATGAACCATTCCTCCAGATGCAGCCTTGGCCACTTAATCTTACTCAAGCAAACAATATTTTAAATTAACTATGTTGATGCGTGCAAAAATGTAATTGATGTATTAATTCATATCCATCAATGAATATAAGGATCAAGAGGTTGGTGGCAAATCAAATGAGATTTTACCCTTTTGTTCCACACAATATTTTTTTTCTTGTTGATCTCATCTTAGGACACCTACGTTATCTTTTAACAGATGTGTTTCCCTAGCCAAACTCCCCACCTAACAATGTCTTATGCCCAGATCGAACCGCTGAAATGTGTCTTATGGTTAAAAATTGGGGCAATTCCCCATGGAAAAAAGTAAAATAACGTTAAAACTAGTGGTATTTCACTTGTGTCAAAAACGACTCCCACTTATTCTACACCTCTCAAGTCATTTCACAGAGTCAGAATATAGTCAAGCTCAACAGGGTCTTCTTTCCCCGCTAATTTTTCCAAGCTCCTTCCCTTGGTTTTTGTTTCTCTATATAGTATATAGGTGTTGACGATTAAAATTGCAACGAGGTTTTTTCCCTCAAAG